>CAJNOQ010007405.1:0-12334 GCA_905250885.1 Didymodactylos carnosus
TATTCCTATCTAGATCAAGGTAACTGGAGTAATTATCAATCATTAAAAGCATACGTGATTGTAGTTGTGAACTATTTTGTTCAACCGTATTCTCAACTGTTAGAGACTGGATCGCGACACGAGGGCTTGACTCGATCCCTACTCGATCAGAAATCCGAATTTCATTCACAAAATGGACGATGAAGCGTAAGTTGTATTGCAAAAATGATTTTATTTTTAGCCGCTCGTCATTAGAAAAATTTAATTTTCTACTTCTTTTCAAGACATTTTTTGTTGAAATTGCTGCTCATTGGTGATGCAGGCGTTGGTAAATCATGTTTATCACTACGTTATTCTGTAAGTCACTCAAGTGACTTAACTCGAAAGAAATCCATTTAACTCTACTTGCAGGATGACACATTTACAGAAAGTTACATCACAACAATTGGTGTGGATTTTGTACGTCGTTTTTCTCTCGATGGTTTTGATAGTGTGCTTGTATGTTCTCGATTTGTTTAGAGAATTCGCACAATTGAGCTTGATGGAAAACTTGTTAAATTACAAATAGTACGTAGCATTGTTGCCCATAGACTAATATTAATGAGTTTATTATGCTGTTTAGTGGGATACCGCTGGTCAGGAACGCTTTCGAACAATAACAAGTAAATAGTGTTAAACTACTCTTTCACAGAAATAATGATGTTATTTCCTAATTAAGCTGGTTATTATCGCGGAGCTCATGGAGTCATTGTTGTTTATGATGTAACCGATCAAGTTAGTTATTTTGTTGTTATTTCGAAATGGATTCAGATTGTTGTGCGAGTTAACAATTGTATCTGTCTAAAGTCAGTAGGAATTTAGAAAAGCATGGTGGCTTAAAAGATGGTTGTATTCAGAGAACACAGGTCAGTGTATGATGATCTCAAGACTCACTGCGAATCCATCTAAGAACATCATCACGGTTTTTAGTTGAAAATAAAAATTCCGTAGGCGGCATCTTTAACCTGAATTTCTTCACAGCAGTCATAATTCTGGATTCATCAAGAATGAAACAGTATCATTTTCTATTTTCGACAGTCCAAAATATAGTTTGAAGACTTCGTTCTAGACTTATTAAAGACAGAATTTTCCGCTCTACTGTGCGTTTGAATTTTGAAGGAAAATTTCATCCTCTGAGAAGTATTCAAAATATGAACACACCTTAAGAATCACTGCGATGGCATCTAATTAGAGGAAAAGATGCAACAGAATCTCGACTCCTACGAAATTTCCAACTATGGAAAGGAATTTCACGTCAAATTCTTCATGTATTTATGTGTATTTCAAAATTTCAAGAGATATTTTTGTGGGGGAAAGGTTAAGAACCTAAAACTCGAGAATTCTCTCTTGAATAAGCCTAGAATGAAGCTTTCAAACTATATCTGAGTCCTCAAAAAATAGAGTATGGTTTTGTCGCATTCTTTATAATCCATCGTTTATTTATCTGATCTATTTAGCATGTTATTTGCAGGCAAAATCGACTAATATAGTTCCATCAGTAGATTCTGTGTATCTGAATCTCGTTTAAGACCCCAATCAGAAACATAGCTGGTCTCGAAAAAGGCAGTATTGATCTAAGTACATGGTTGAATAATCCAAGGTATCCACTCTTAGAATCCACACTGTTCTTGCAATTTTCCGAGGATTGTTGAGGAAGTTTAAAGCCTAAAACGATTAATTTTTCTAAAATTCTAAACTTCCAATGAAATGCTGCAATGAAACAATGTTTCGACAAAGTTGGCAAGTCGAGCAAACATTTCTATTGTGCTCAACATGAGGCTATGGTTTTAGCAGTGCAGAGGTGGATTTTTGAGTTTCGTTCCAAGAGCTAAACAAAACTAAGGATCTCAGAAGAATGTGGAAGAGGTTTTCAGGAGTTTTGACGAAAATGTTTCTCGTTAATAAAACTCCAAAACATCCAGCTCTGTAATGTCAAAGTGACAGCATTTCTCGACATACCAAAATCGAGCTCGATAGTACGTGAACTGGCTGAGAATTTTGGAAAATCTTGACTGCCTCATTTTGCTCTTTTTTGAGACAGCATATTGCGAGCGCGGACAGATAGATGTAAAAAAAAATTTTATTCACCATACTCTGACTTGAGCAACATTCCTTGAAAGTTCGGTCCAGATTGGACTTGTAGTTACCGCAAGCAAATTTTTAACGGCGGAACAAGGATCCTTTTGTTGTTTATCTTTTCATATAGAGTTCATTCAGTAATGTGAATCATTGGCTACAAGAAATTGATCGTTTTGCTAATGAAAACGTGGTGAAAATTTTAATTGGCAATAAATGTGATTTAACAGAAAATAGAGTTGTCACTTATGACGAAGCTCAAGTATGTAGTAATTTAAGGAAAACCTTGTTTAAGTTGTAAATTAAATGTATCCCGAAACTCTACGGAAAACGATTAGGACGTCATTCACATACTGACAGGGGGAGGTCGGGTATTGTACCTCGTAGGAAATACATAATTATATCTCAAACTGTAGAGCAAACATATCGCAAAATCGACTTTTTATACGCTGAACAGAATCGGTCCAAATTTTTTTCTGAATAGCTTATTGAATGAATGTAAGGGCAGCAAAGTCGCAAAAGAAAAAACAGAAAAATTTGCGTCTAGTGGTATGTTTCGGTTCGATCTGTGAAACTTTTTTGAACCTCTAATCTAAGGTTGTAGTTAGCCGATCAAGCCGATGTTCCCGTGAAATGTACATTAACACTTATTTCTGAGTGTTTTTTATATAGGAATATGCTAATTCATTAAATATTTCGTTTTTTGAAACAAGTACAAAAAATGCAACAAACGTTGAACAAGCATTTATTGCAATAGCTACACAAGCAAGGAAACGGCAAGAGGCTGAAATGAGCAGAAGTCCGTCAAGAAACGAAATTCAACCAACGGTATGGATAGTCAGTTTTTGCCATGAAGACAATCTATATAAAACGGATGAGAAACAGTTATTGAAAAAACACGCTTTTATACTAAAGGGTAGAAGGAAAGGATCTAAAAGTTTTAATTTGGTAATAAACTACAATTAGTGACAACACACTTCATACGAGATTCGGCTTTGTTTAGTCTGGCAAGTAAAAGCATAACTTTTAGTAGGGAATTCGGGCAATTGTTCTTTGATTTAAAGTTTTAGAACATTTTGATTAAAAGTGAAGGATCATTTATATTCTAAACATAAAAGCACATCGAATAAGGGTGTTTCCCCATACTTTCCAAAAATGATTTTCGAATTTTAATCGTCAGGTTCCGAAAGACATATTTTCGTGCCTGAGAGGGATCACAGATGCGAAATTCTGGAAACTTTTTCTCTCGGAATGTTGTTGAGAAAAATTTTCCTTAATGCGATAAAAGAGTGTTACTTTCTTTTCGAGAGGAGAAATACGAGAAGTACTGAAAGTAATAACAAGAGTTGTAGAAGAATAATCATCTTTCTCGTAGCAAATACTATTGTTAGAGACGTTTCGTTATTTTACTGATAACGTCAATGCTAGTAGTAAAACAACGAAATGTCTCTAATTATCGGCTAAACAATTCTTGTTATAACTTTTATCTATGGTAATTTCTCAATTGAAATTTATGTTAAAATAGACACAAACTGGCGGTAACGGCCACTAGTTCTCTTCTAAAATGAATATTTTAAAAGCATCTAAGCTATTACGGGAGCTAGGGACGTGCGATTTTCACCAGAATTCATAACTTTCAGAGCTTTTTACTATATATACAAACTATCACTAAGCGTTGATTTCTTCAAATCGTTTCTTACTAATTTGGATATGGATACTGCCACATCTATCTTCAAGTCTACATTTAACTTTAATACTCAACAGTTAATACTCAACTTCTAAGAAAATCCGACACGATTTGGAGTAACTATTATCCATTAAAAAAATATAATGCACAAAACTCTTTTCATAATAAAGTTTGATGCATAAACCATAAAGAGATGCGGTTTTAGCCAATAGAAAACACTAGGGGAAATCTATAGGTAAAAATAGCAGATCCCAAATCCTGTCTGCAGGTAGTGTATATGATGAATCTTCCATAGGCAACGCTGCTGTTTTCTGAATTTTCATAACAATCTATTGTTCAAAATATGCAGAACATATACTGGCATCTATACTCCCCATCCTCACATCTACCACTGTTTGGTGGTGGCAGACTTTCTCTGAAAGCACCCTATCAGGCGACCTTGATGCCTGGTAATCTCGGAAGTGAATTGAGCATAGGTTTTCGACTATTCTAAATCTCGGAACAATCTTTGTTTTTAGGAAAAACTTCAAAAACCTTGTGGAAATCTAAACTGTGTTAAATAATGCATTTTTCACTATTTTCATCATAAATTAAAAAGTTCATAATTCACTCGAAATCGATAGAAACTACTTCAGAATATTAAGATATGCTCTATTCTATCTTCACGACACCTTGACGTTCACTGAAAGTTTTCAAAATGAGTAGAAAATATTTTGGTTTTTGAAAGGTTTTCCAAAAATCATTTCGAGTAAGGGAATGTTTGTTGACCAATCTTAAGTATAGACCAGGTTGAGGAGATAAAACAGAGTATATCTTGATATTCTGAAGTAATTAGTATCGATTTCGAGTGAATTATGATTGTTTTAATATACGGTGAAAATAGTGAAAAATGCATTATTTAACATAGGACTTGCGTGGATGTGGAGTATAGATGTCAGTGTATGTTCTGCCTATGAGTGATTCTGGTGATTTTTGTACCGTCCGACTTAAGCTAATGGAAATGCATGATTCTCCGTTAATACTAAATCGAGCTTTTGGAAGCTTATGCCATTTTATTCCGGACACTTTACTCTATATATACTGCTAAGATCTCTTTTCTGTCTTATTTCCTTAGTGTACAGTAAGCAAAACACTTTGTTTTGGGGTTCTTTTTCTCTTCTTTTTTTAGTGGTTACCACACGTTCTTTTTTCTTAATTAACATTTTTCTTCTGTTAAGGGGCAGCGGAACAAAATCTTTTTTGCTTTTTGTGCAGTATTTTATCGGCTCTGTCAATCTGCAGTCTTAGTTTTGCCTAATCTCTTTTAGTTTCCGTGAAAACTTCGATGGAATTTCTGTTCCTCGAAAAGTTCAAAAATCGTGTCCCATCCCCTTTTGAGTCTACTGCGCAGCCAATAAGCACTTTAAGTCAAATATTTTTCCATGAAAAGATTTACCAAAGTAGGCACTATAGATTGTTGAAAACCGCAAGTTGCTAGCCTTTTTCGGTTTTGAGTAATTGACATTTTACTGACGTCCAGTGGCTTGTGACATACAATTTGTCCCACCCCCTTTTGACTCTCCCCTGACCGAACTACATGAAATTGAGAACTCGGTTTTTTACCATATATGTCAAATGGGTAGCACGAGTTGTGCTATAAAGAGCAAGGCTTCAGCTTATTTCTAAAGGAAGAAATTCGAAAAATACATCAAAATGTCCCACCCCCAAACATAACTCTAGAATTGTTTTGGCTAGTGCATAAAGCCTCATATTATACAATTATACGTATTTTGACACCCTGAATTGAATGGCCGGCTCAGCAAAGGATTTCCGGAAAACCTAGATTTCTAGAGGCCCAAGCTTAGAAATTGTCAAAAACCACTTTTTAAGGATGCCAGTTGATAAAGCATATTTGAAAACCCATGTTTCAATATATTTTTAAACTAAATTATAATTCTTCACCCAAATTATGTCGGAATAACAAGGTGTACTCTATTTTACCTGCTCAATACTATGCAGTTCAATATAAGTTTTACAAATCAACAGAAAATATCTTGGGTTTTGAAAAGGTTTCCTAGAAATTCTCCCATGTACAAGAATGCTTTTTACTATTCTTAAGTAGAAAAACATATAGAGCAGCTAAAACAGAGTACATCTTGTTATTCTGACATAATTTGGGTGGATCTTGATTGGGTTATGAATTCTATAATTTTACTCAAAAAGAGGTAAAAATGGGTTATTTCACCTAATATAGATTTTCACATGGTTTTTGAAAGTTAATTGGAAAACAAATGTTGTCACGAGATTCAGGGTGGTCGATCACCTATGTTTCCGTTCGTTTCCAGAATTACCGCACCTAAGGAGATATTGATCTTGGGGCTCTCAGGAAATCCGATGCCACACTCGAAGCAAGAAAAATTAAGAGTTCGCCTAGTTCTTATTTTCGAGAGGATACATTGGACTATCTGCCTATGAAAAAAACTGATAGATAGGTGTCTCAGTTTCCGGAGATCCGGACTTGCTTTCAAACGATCCCCTAGAAAACCGGTCTTCTGAATGCTTTCGGAAAACTGTTTTGCTTATAAAAACATAGGCTAAACTGTCCTCTTCTCATCGCTGAAAACTGCTGGTCTCTAGCTTTTGTCGTCTTTGAGTTAATGGTCATACACTAATTAGTGTGTCTGGTGTATAAAGAGTTAATGACTTTCCATAAAGCTTTCGGTCTCAAAATCCAAAACAAGAAAAAACTGGTAGTTTGAAAAACTAATTGGTCTTACACTTTGAAGTATCCTCTATCCACTAATGACACTATTAAGTACAGGATTTGGGGTCTGCTATTTTTATGAATAGATTTCCCCTAGTGTTTTCTAGATACTAGAGAAAACCGCATCTCTTTATGGTTTATGCATCAAACGTTATTCTGAAAAGAGTTTTGTGCATTATATTTTTTAATGGATAATAATCCACTACAAAATGCAGTCATGATTAATAACCTAAAAACTGATTTCGTCGAACGTATTTTTTAAAAGCCACAAGTTCCCCATGTTTCGACAAGTGCTACAAATAATATCGAAGTGGACCATGGACCGTAAGTTGTATTGCAAAAATGATTTTATTTTTAGCCGCTCGTCATTAGAAAAATTTAATTTTCTACTTCTTTTCAAGACATTTTTTCTTGAAATTGCTGCTTATTGGTGATGCAGGCGTTGGTAAATCATGTTTATCACTACGTTATTCTGTAAGTCACTCAAGTGACTTAACTCGAAAGAAATCCATTTAACTCTACTTGCAGGATAACACATTTACTGAAAGCTACATCACAACAATTGGTGTGGATTTTGTACGTCGTTTTTCTCTGAATGGTTTTGATAGTGTGCTTGTATGTTCTCGATTTGTTTAGACAATTCGTGCAATTGAGCTTGATGGAAAACTTGTTAAATTACAAATAGTACGTAGCATTGTTGTCTATAGACTAATATTAATGAGTTTATTGTGCTGTTCAGTGGGATACCGCTGGTCAGGAACGCTTTCGAACAATAACAAGTAAATAGTGTTAAACTACTCTTGCACAGAAATAATGATCTTATTTCCTAATAAAGGTCGTTATTATCGCGGAGCTCATGGAATCTTTGTTGTTTACGATGTAACCGATCAGGTTAGTTATTTTATTGTAATTGCGGAGTGAATCTATATTGTTAAGATACAGGTGTCATTCGAAGTGAACTTTTGGACTCTCCATATTACCGCAGCTATTTCATCTCATTTTAAGTTTATTTGAAACTTTGGCTGTTTATCATTTCTCTTTTATATAGAACTCATTCAATAATGTGAAACATTGGCTGCAAGAGATTGATCGTTTTGCTAATGAGAACGTGATGAAAATGTTAATTGGCAATAAATGTGATTTAACAGAAATGAAACGCGTCGATAGTGTTATTGCTAAAGTAGGTCATGCTTTTCTAAACAAGATGCTGCTGATGATAGTAAACAGAGGGTATAGAACAACCTTTTTCCACTTGAAACGACTGTCGATAATTGAAAATGTGACATTTAAATTCTGCGTAATTGATCAGATATTCTATTGAAATTGGAAAAAGGTATTTTTTTATTTCCTGAAAGAGGCCTCGGTGTGTGAATACAAAGTAAAAGTGCGACTCTGAAAATCTGAGGTATACTTTTTTTAAGGGTACAATCCTCTCATTTCTTGTCTTGTTACAGAATCGTAAAATTTGATGGAAGAGAACTAGAATTTTTACCAAAGTATCTTCACGAAAGATAAAATAAGTAAATGTTTTGCTCACACCTTCGAAATCCCCTTAGTTATGATTTGCTGCAAAACCAGGTTTATAGTTGAGTACCTTACCGACCTTATCGAGCTCAAAGGCTTTCCACAGATACTGGGCTCCAATACCATGTGTCTTTGGACTTACTCTCCAAGTGGAAACGCCAAGAAATTGTAAAAAAATGTAGTGGGGATTCGGATATTGAATTTCAACTTCCAGAACCTAGGCTTACTTCCCTTGAAGAAAAAGTCCTAGAGAGCTAAATTGAAAAGCACTTGGCCGTATGGGCGTCTAGTACCTGTGCTAAACATGTAGGCTCAAACGGACAAAGTTCCGATGGAGTCGGTACACAATGTGGCCGAATCGATGTTTGAATCAGAAATGCCAGAACACACAGGTCACTTTTTTTAGGCCTCCTGACAAAAATACTTTTGAAGGAAACATCGTGAAGAGCTGGGAGATGTCTCGTTTTGAAGAAAACTATTAATCTGCAGGATTGATCATCTAAAATGAAGTTTTAAAAACGGCAAGAAAAGAAAAACAATTTTGGAAGTTTAACATTAGAATTTTGCAAGCGTAATGTGACAGACGTTAAAAATTCATATTTCCTCAAGAGCAGGTCAAGGAGATCTGGGAGTGATCTCAAATTATAGAGGATACACTATTGTACGCCATGTTTAACTCAAAAATAAAAAACATTCTTTATAGTGTTCTTGTACTCTGGTTTTGTCATGATTTTGAGTTTTCGTCTCGCCGTTAACTAATTAAAAGGCCATTGTCAAATATGTATGGGCTTCCCAGGTCGTTGATTCACGCGTCAGGATTCTGACGGAACCTGCCGGATCCGACATTAGAACATGCCGAAAGTTGTCGGAACTCGGTACAATCTAGCAGCAACCATGCCGGAAATCCGTTGCTCAGAATTCACGCCGGAAGGTGTCGGAAAAGATCTAACTGGATCCTTCGAGTTTCACTTCGAGATTCATCGAATTTCGCTCGCTTTGGCAGAATGTGATCAGTTTTCAAGCCTTCTAAGGGACTCCGCTCAGAAATTATCTCCGACACCGTACATCCGATCTTGACGAAACTTTCCATACATGTTAGGCACAATGAGCTACTGGAATGAAAGTATTTTTTGGTGTCCAAGTCTTACCTTTCAGGAGTTTTCCAGAGATCAAGCTCAAGAAGGACCCAGAAGTGTGTCCCAAGATTTTTTAATATACTTCAAGCTGGAGAGTTCGTGTTTGTTTGACTTTAAACTAGACACCTAACTACGTGGACTGACAGAAGCCGATTTTTTAATTACTAGTTTTCCAAGTAACCTCCAAAATCCGAAAAAGCCTTTCGGATTTTCTAAAAATCCTCTATTTGACAAAAAACTAGGACCTAATTCAAAAATCGGCGCTTGTCAGTCCACATAGTTTCTTTTCCTCTTTTAAACACAAAAAGAATGAACTTTCTAGGATAAACCGCTATTAAAAATCTTGGCACACACTTTAGGTACAACTTCCACGAAGAGAAAACGCTGTACAAAATGTTCAGTTTTTGGACTTCTGGGAAAAGGCTATTTTTAGCCTTAAATTTTTCTTTCACTTTTTAGTAGTTCTTTTCTCTGTTCGTTCGAGAGAGTAGAAGAGCCCACTAGCTAGAATGTGTACAACTCGTCCGTTGAACAGTGTGAGCGATGACTCACATAGTTAAAAATTTGAGAAGAACAACTTCTCATTTTTCATTTTCTGTAGTGTCCCATTTAAAGTACTACTCCTGTGAAATAAAACGGTGAATATATTAAGCGCAAAGGAAAGAACGAAAAAAAGTAAAGTGCACATCTCAGGATTTTGTTGCCGGAACTTAATGGATCCGATTGGTTTCGAATATCGGATCCGAACTGCTAACCCTCCAGGACCAAAAATAGGAACTCAAAGGAATTGACCAGATTCAGATCTCCGGATCCGATCGGACGCTCGATCTCTGGAAATCACCAGAATTAAAGGAATCCGATAAGATCCGATCAGGCGAGTTCGACCTGGATTGTCCAACTAACGGTCCCCTTTTTTTGTTCATTTTCAAAGAATTATTGCAATAAAGCTACAAACTAATTTAAAATGGCAACGAGATAATTAAGTAGATTAAACATTTCTCTACAAAATGAAAAGTGTCTCGGCTCTGAACTGTGACACTTTTGACCGTTTTTTGTTACAGCATCACGGTTTTTCTGGGTTTTCTTTGATTAATACAGATTAATTAGAATAGTTTCGACCTTAAAAGGCTATCACATCTTGTACAGCAAACAATTTTCTTCAAACTGGTATACTTGCTGAATCTTCGTCTGCTCGTCGTTACTCTTTTTTTAGACACGTTTTTCAGATAATCGACTTTTTTGCGCTGTTTGTGCAACACCTGTATTTTCATAGGAAATCCACGTTCAGAGCCGAGACACTTTCCACTATGTAGAGAAATGTTTAATCTACTTAATTATCTAGCTACCATTTTAGATTAGTTTGTAGCTTTATTGCAATAATTGTTTGAAAATGAGCGAAAAAAGGAGACCATTAGCTGCACAAGCCGTTATGGAATTATTTTGCTATGTTTTGTTATAGGAATATGCCGATTTATTAAACATTTCGTTTCTTGAAACAAGCGCAAAAAATGCAATAAATATTAAAGAAGTATTCGTCACAATGGCTACTAAAATAATTAGTCGGCTACTGGCTAAATCCGACTAGTAGTATTTATCAAATAAACTTGTAAAGATATTAAATTTTATAAATATTTTCATCTTGTAATTTTTAAATTCTTTTTGTTTGACTAAACAATCATTACGTTTCAAGAATGGAAATAAAACAAGTAAAAAACCTTAATATTTATCCTTCGAAAGTCTGTTTGGGAAAACGCATGAGATTAATTCTGATAAGTGATGCAAAACGCTTTCTTTGGAAATGTATACCGTCTATTTTGACGTAGCATTCCGATCTTTGACTTTTGCTCAAAAGGATATGCTTCGAACTGAAGACACATTACTAGAATACTGGAAATATAGCTGAATTTTTAAAAAAATTGCGTATACATAACTGTATAAGGAGAGAGAAAATATGTGTTAAAACTGATGTATTAATGGCTGACACCGGGTTCATACAATTTAAAACGTAGACGTTATGTATCATCCTTGAATCAAGATCATTCGTCGCTCTTCTAAGTCATCGGGTGGCAGAGATTTATCACATAATAAGCATAGTCCATGAACTAACAGCAATCTCCACAAGATGTCACAGTTTTAATGACGAAAAAACTTGAAAATTTGCCATTTATGAAGGGCTGTTTAGCTAGCTAGATCTCATGTTTTTAAAATTGTTTTCATTTTAATATTCGATTAAAATGGAAACAATTTTAAAAATTAAAGTAGCTTTCTTTGGAATAGCCCGTTCAATTAGCTTCAAAATGAAGTTCATTCCGAAGATAGATTACTGAGGTCATTTGACCCTATCTCTTTCTTATTTTTACCATTCCACTTGTATTTCTATTTAGCAGCTAAGGCAATGTGCTAACATGACAATGTTGATTTTAGCTGCTACCGCACTGTAAGAAATTGAGTGTATAAGTGACACACAAAAAGTGAACGTTGAGATCGTGTAATTTGATTGTCTAGAATTTTGCTGATCAGTCTGCTACTTTGAGACATTTCGAACAACCAGTCGGACCTGACGGTAAATACAGAGATACACAGGCAAGAAGGCAAGCATACAGCCAGTCAGTCAGCCAAACATATAGCCAATCCAATAGATACCGGAAAACAGCTGAAAGGATCCTGTAAAATTGCAGACTGGATCCCGTTATACCAAAATTTCGAGAAAATAGTAGAATAGTCCCGGATTTAGAAAAAAATATTTTTGACAGAACTGATCCCGGAAAAATTTTTGCTTTCTACGAACGATAGAGTTAATCTCAGTTGACGTGTTTAGTGGTCACATAAGATCCCCGTCCCCATGTCCTGCAGAAAGTTTATATCTGCACAAGATCTGTCAAGTTTCTTGATCTCAAAGAATGTTCAACAATTCTTGTCAAGATCTTGTCAAGTTTTTTTTGAGGAATCTGCTTGAAAAAATTTTGATCAAGATCTTGTCAAGATATGAAAACTTTTCTGTAATTAACAAAATCTTTGCTAACAAAAAAGTTATCAATTATTTTGATTACGACATGACTCAGACGTTCGACAAAAATGTAAATATGCCAACTTTGCATTTATTTATAGTTGTTGTAGTACTACAGTGTAGAGGACTTCTGCTAAAATTCT
>CAJNOQ010007406.1:0-12333 GCA_905250885.1 Didymodactylos carnosus
TTTTTAAAGAACTTGTTTTTAGCTTTTCTCCTTCTCAGTTCCTTGTGTTCCACTTTTTAAACAGTGCTATGCATTTGAGTACATATGGCTGAATTATATCTCTTATAGTACAAGTCAGAGACCATCGGTAGGATAATACGGCAACCCTGTCCTGCTAGACAGGGCGATATACTTTTTTTTGCCCTGCCCTGTTACAGGGCAGACAATAAAAAGTTTCTTGATTTGCTCTGTGAAGGTTGATTTTTGAAATTTTCAAACTTTTCTTTGGTTCATATCTTTCTTTCTGTTATGTGTTTGTTGATATATGTGTGTGCTCTTTATGTCTCGTATAAATATGTGAACATATTTGGGGGCGAAAAAATTTGCCCTGGGATGGTCTCTGGTACAAGTGTTGCCATTGGCAATACTGGAAGTGATTGTTCTGCAAACCACGCTCGACATTAGTATTTGCCCAATTTCGTTGCGAGTCATTTTTCCCATTTTATTTTATTCAACTTTCTATACAATTCTGCTTTAATGAGAATTTCATTTAAAAAAGATGTAAGTAATAACTTAACGTGTACACGACTAGTGGGAAGTCTCTTCAAACTTTTTCTCTGTTTTCGTTTTTCCTCGACTACCTTATTATATGAGTCTTCAAATGCAGTAATAACAAAAGTCTAACCCAATGCGTTATTCATTGATGAGAAGAGAGCATGTTGTTTACTTTCTTAAATTCTTATATGGTTTTTGTACGTTATGTTTCTGCTATTTGATGATGTAGTGATTCATCTGTAGTTCTTCGTCACTACTTCCTTCATTCATGTGTCTATTATCCGTTATTTTATGCTAAAACAAAAGCATGTGGCTAGTATTCTGTGTTATTCTGTATTATATGAAAAAAATCAGTTTTAAACACCCGAAGAAAGTTCTTAATAAACATCTATATATTATATAGCGCTTAATTTATCTAGTTGTGCTCAAAATGAAAAAAAATCTCGCCACCGAAGGCAAAAAACTTCTTTCAACGTTTCTGGGCTGCTGCTGACTTATTTTAACACTGGTTCAAGCCTTATAAATTGCCCATAGCAACACCGGGATAGATGGCGTTAATTTCATTCGTTCTAAATCGATTCTCTTTCTCTTTTGTTTCTTTTAAATAGTTTTCAATATTTTCTGGACCAATCAAAAACTTTTCTTTTATTTCGAATGCACGCATCCGATCGAGATTTCCGTTTCTTCGTTAGAACGAGCACTTATAATGTATATGTATTATAGAATAGATAGTTGATCATCTAGTTTTGTTGTTTATTTACACATACTCTGTACTTTATAAGCTTCTGTTAGGTTGATTTTATTTTTCAGATATTTTCTTCGTTTTCATCGTTTCTCCTTTTTATAAAATGGAAACGGAAAGTATCTTGCCGTTACCTCGAACTCATATCATCGGTAGTACTCAGCGTGTTCTCGTTGGTTGGATAACTGATTTAAACGGTAAATAAGTCTCTTTCTAGCAAATCATAAGTCTTTTTATCTAATTTTCTTTCTTTCTCTGATAGATTTTTACTTACATCCAGAACTTTTTCGTGAAAAATTAACCTCTCTCGATGAAGAACTTTTATTGACATATAACCAATCGCAAAAGTAAGCTTTTTCAAAAAGTGACAAACAAGTTGTATCTTTTTTCTGCATCTTTCTTCTTTAGACCGGAAGATAATACTCCATTAACAGTCGGTGATTATTGTGCTTGTCCTTCAGAAGATGAAAGTTGGTACCGAGGAGAAATATGTCAAATAGAACCGAACAATTTAGCAACTGTATTTTTTATTGATTACGGAAACATTCAACGTATACAAATCACCTATCTGCGAAAACTTCAGGTAGAAGAAACATATAAGATCGTTTATATAAGCGTTTCTCATTTCACACGAGAGGTTATGTTATTCTACAATGAATATTAATTAATGATTTTCATTTTTATCTTTAGAAAAAATTTTATGGATTACATCGTTTAGCGTTTCGTTGTTCGTTATCCAATTTAACAAAACCAATCGATGGTATTTAATTTCTGCTCTTTCATTATCACAAAGCTCACTTCTAATTTTCATCTCTAGGATGGCCACCAAATATAGTTAATGAATTCCGTGATCGTTTGAACACAACATTTTTGTTTTGTAAAGTCGTTTCTTATAACGAAGTACGCGATATATTCGAAGTCGAACTCTGTGAAAAGGGAGCTACAAAACCGATAAACAAAGATTTTGGTATGTCGTACAGTTTTTGTTGGAAGAGAGACTCGAGTCAAAAGCTTCAAGATTTTTTTTTGTGGCAGCTGGTGTGCAAAAATAAAACAGGACGGCTAGCGCTTCGGCAGATGAAACTTTTGCAATGCAGAAAATGAAGACCTCAGAGAAAAGAAATAAGATTGTAACTCGAGAATTATATATTAGAGCAATTTCTGTTCAAGTAGATACTCCAACCAAATAAAACCTGTTTTTTTCTTCCTTTTAGAGCAATTTCAGATGTTTCATCAAAAGCAACAACAACAAGATGACAGACAAAAATCACAGCTACAAGCTCGTGTAGGGTCATCTTTCTGTAATACGATGCCAATACATAAATGTAAGTAAAGAAAAAACAGAAAACAAATAGGCACGTTAATGGTGCTGTGTCTGACCACGTTCACAGTTGAAGAGTCAGTCACAGCTGGTTTCTTTCGCTATACAAAAGTTTCTTCTTTATTTTTTTCTAGTTATACCTATGGATATTTTGGATAAAACGTATCTACACCAAGTTCATATTTTATATTATATAAATCCGTGTCAGTTTTATGTTTACTTGCCTCTAAAAGTACACGAATACGCAGAAGTATGTGTGTAAGAGGTAAAGACTGAATATGACAACATTTTTTGCTTTTTCTTTTCATCATTTCAGTTTCAAATTAAATTGCAAGAGGTAATGAAAAATTTACAAGAAAGTTTTCCGCAAACCAGTCATGTAGCAATTAATCAATTATATCAACCAGTTGTAGCTCAGGATAATCATAGAATTTGGCATCGTGCAATTGTTATAGGTCAGCACTTCATTAACTTGTTTCATGACACAGCGCAGTTCATTGGTAGAAAGCTTTTTGGAAGAGAGTTCCTTTCTTATTGAGAAATAAGTTCTCACCCAGGTTCTCGGCATGGACCCAGAAAGATCACGCTACCTTGGGATAAGAGTAAATGTTTATATTTGTTCTTGATGTAACGATTTTTTTTCTCAATGTAGATGCAGAAACAAGTCCGACTGACATCTGTATTTATTTTGTTGATGTTGGACAACAACAGTATGTCTCACGTGAAAATATCAGACCGTTACCAAATGATCTTTCTCAACAACCTGCATTTGCTATACCTTGTCGTTTATTTGATATTTGCCCTTTGAATGGAACAGACAGATCGCAATGGTCACTGGATGATCCATTACACGAAGAATTTAATCAGTTAATGTCACATTCTGCCAATGCTAAAATTAGAACTGTTCAAGATAAAATCTGTTATGAAATTGATATTGAAATACCAAGTAAGTAAAAGATTTATTTGCACACAGTAACTCCAGTATTCTACAAAGTGTTGAGTATTTCCGATTAAAAGGAGGAAAAATCCTCCGGAGCTTTAATAATATCTGTCAAACTTCCCAAACGCTCCACCATTTTAAGCACCAAATAAAGTTTTGTAATAGGTAAAACAGAATAATATCTCTAGGCAGCTGATTATGGGTTTGTTAACAAAAACAGCCGACAATCAGAACAATCCTGAATACCAAGCAGAATGATAATGTGTGTATATTGCGCACATTTTTGTTCCTAAACAAATAGCACATGAGAAGGTTTTCTGTATTACAACGTTGTTGGTCGTAGATGTAGTCATCGGAATTTCTTTTGGATAAGCAAAAAATAGTTGTTTGAACAATGCAGAGAGTGAAATATACATTGAAATATACATACATGAAATATACAAGCTTCAAGGCTGAAGTTGCTATTAGCATCAGAAACTATTTGTTTGGTCGTTTAGGATTTTATAAAATATTCAGATCGTGCTGAGGAACGAAATACATCCCTTGTTTGTTCGTATGCACATTTAAATCCACAAATTCTTTCCGTGTTGTATTAAATACACTAAAGAAAAACTGTTCATTCTTCTCTCTTTGTCTAAGAAGTGAACAATAAATGAACAACTGTGTCTTCCTTGTAAATACGTTCATTTTAACGATCTTCAATTTTGTTTTTGTTCGAAAAAGAAGATTCGTTTTGCCATGATAGATGTGGATATGAAATAAGAAAATATGTATGTCATCAGATGTCGCATTTTTTCCGTTTATTATATCTGGTTTTTTAAATTAAAGTATGAAGTTCAATCCATTTTCTTTATTTTCTCTGCCCCAACAGATCTCATATGATAATATATCTGCCTATTATCTTCTAGTTAAAGGGCGAGAATCTTATAATCGACGCGAAACATTATTCAAAACTAAACTACTAACATAAAAGAGATACTATGTCGCAAAAAACTGCAGTACCTTACAATATTTCTTCATCTTTTAACCCAGTTATGAAAGCTAATGGAAGTCTAAATAAAACGACATGGAGCCTGAAAGTTTTTCTTATAAGATTTCAGATGTGATTGTAAGTAAATTGCATCGCTGTTTAGTCGCTCTCGATTTCTTCGACAATTACAATCGCTTAGACGGCACTAGACAACGCAATTGTTTAAAAGCTGATCAGATAGATATAAAGCATATTCTTTTTCATTCGTTTGGAATCCCTTTATTTTTATTTTGATTCCTTGTAGATTCATCACTTTTGGAGTTTATCTCTGGGAAAAAGTTTTTACCATAACTTAGAATAATTTTAGTAAAGATAATATAGTCTGTCAGTTAATAACACTAACTAACCTGTAGTTCCTAAGTAAGTAAGTATAATGGAAGGGAATCACATTTATATAAGATATTTCTAGCAAATCAAGCTTCGATGCACAGATAGTTATGCCATTAGTGACGATGATCTGTATTTTCTCTTATTGAATATTTTATGTATAATGCTAAGATCGATCTTTAAGACTGTAAATATTATTTTATCTATTTTAAATTTTATTTAAAAATCAGCTATGTTTACTTTTATAATATATGTTGAAAAAACTTTTTTTTACCATGTATCGAGCACACGCAACAATCTGTAGCATAAAATCTAATTAAAACGGACTAGTCTGTTATTTCGATATAACCTCTTTCTTTTCTCACTGATATACAAAAATGTGCTTGGCCATATGACTTTTTCTTCATCTTCATTCTGGACATTCGAGGAAGAATACAACTTGCAATTGTATTCGCAGAAGAAATTCATTTTATAGCGCTTTTTGCTGAACAGCTAGGGAAAAATTCAGCCCTTTTTCTGTATTAAAGTCTTTCTACCAAATCTTTTGGCTATACAATCATTGTTGTCGATTAACGGAGGGTTTGCTTTTTAGACTAGGATACAGCTAAATATCGAGAGCGATGAAGAACAGTATAAGGGTCTGGAAAATCTATAATATCAGTAGAGCTGATTGATACAGTGTGTGTTTTTTCCAGTGTTTCTTTCCTTTCGTATCGCTTGGATCAAAGTAAAAGCACGTGTCGGTGAGGGACAAAAAAGTAAAGAAAAACGGGAAAGGAATCAATGTTTTATCTCAACCATCTCTGATCATCTATGCTGGTGACGATAAACTTCTATTAAAATAACACTTCGAGTATTGAAGGAATGCTGTTAATTTTCACCCGTTTCTGAAATATATCGCTCGTTAGCGAACTGAACTGCGTACTTTGCTGTGATGATGTTGAATGTGATATTGTCGCTCGCTCTAATTGCTATTTTGTCGCTTGCACAAATCTTAAATAGATCAGCGATTTTTGCGTTTCCCTTTTTCATTAACATACGAATGTCTGATGTGATCACCTTGTATCTTTAGAGATTTTCGAACATGAAATTTTACGACTTTTTTTAATACCCATTTTTATATTATTCCTTTGTATAGTTGGCATTTGAACACTTATATTAATTTATATTTAAACCGTCTGTTTTTTTTAATAATTGGCATGTATTTCTTATTTGTTTTCTAGAATTAGGAGATCTAGCCACGTATCTCGTTGCTAAAAATTTAGCCTCCAGAATATCCATGCGTTCACAGCAACAATCATCATTTGCTGGTACTGGTCTTAGTTCACAAACAGTTTCCAGTATTCAACAACAACTACCACCAGCAACATCATATTTTTCTCGTACATTATCGCAAACTTTTGATCAATCACGTCAAACACAGCAGCAACCGCCACCGCAATCGTCACAGCAGCGAAACATCGAAGTAGCGCATCAGCAAGACCGATGGCCACAACAACAGATGCAAAATTTTAATATGTACGTAGCGTGCATTGAGAAAAGACAAAAAAGTTTTACATTTGAGCTTGATTTATAGGTCACAGAGCATATCTCAGATACGTACTTGTGCAGCAGGTAATAATTTTGAGTGCACTCACTACATTTCTCAACTATGAGTAGACCGTTTTTTTTCTCTAGAAAATGGTTTTTATATCGTGACATACGTTTTCAGTGCAATTGAATTTTATGCTTGTTCCGAACGCCGATCAAAAGAATTAGAAGCATTCTCTTTTGAATTGGAACAAATTTACAATAGTCAGAATGTGGATTTCTCATTAAACATGTCATTATATTTGGAAGGTACAGTGTGTGCTATTCAACATGGTAGTCATTTCGAACGTGTTGTTATCAAGTAAGCGTTATCACTTTAAAATGGATTTTATTTTTTCTAACAGCGCATTCGTATATTCTTAGACGTCGTGAAGGTGAATCACGTGTACTTGTTCAATGTTTCGATCGTGGCGAAGAACTTGTTGTTGATACATCAGAGTTATTAGCAATTGCAGAACCATATTCTAGTGTACCACAATTTGCACAACCATTTCGATTACGCGGTTATGATGAATCAGTATGTAATGTTCATTTCTTCGAATGTATACAGAGGAAGTAGTATAGGAAAATAGATACCTGTAATGAAAATACAAACGGAAAAAAGCGGTATTAATATCGAACAGTGAAATTTTCGCAATCAGTTAAACTAGAGATAGGTGGACATGTAACATGTTGGTTTTCTTTGTTTTAGAAAGTAAATGTAAATCTGACGAGAAAATTGAAAAAAATGATATTAAATCAACGTGTAAATATCGTTAAATATCCACCGATGATAAACAATTTTTATCCAGTGGAAGTTACATTGCAAGATTCCCAATCAGTGAATCAGTTGTTGTTATCAAGCGATCCACTTGTTAGTTTAACCGTACTTTTTTCATTTATGAGAGACAGCTTCATTCTTCTTTTTTTAGCCTTCGCCCAGAATACCAATGCAGCCGGGTGTACAGCAACAACAAAGTACAGAGTACGTATTCAAGTATTCAAATACGTTTTGAACTAGTACCTTTATTCAAGGTATTCCGAATAGTTATGACCTTTTACCACCAAATGCGACAGTACCTGTGTTAGGTAATCCACAGAATTATACAGGGCATGAATTTTCAAATGAGGAACAACTAGAGAGAATTGTAGATGTAATAGCATCACCATCATCATGTGATGAATATTATGAACGGACTGCAAAATGGAGTGATGATCATTACCAGCCGTACCATTGGCAGCGTCAGCAACAACAACAAGCTGATAGTTGGTTATTATTAGTTCCGCTGATACTACCATAACAACTAGTATTAGCGAGTTAGCGAGGTATTTTCTGTTGTTGTTGATATTGCTAATATAGGTTTCATTCATGAGAGAAAAGTCACATAATACTTCTGCTGTTTTTTTGCAGTATTTAGAAGCGCACTGGTTTATATCTTCAAAATATATTAAATTTCCTCATTCTTGTTGTCATTCAGATATCAACAACGAAATTCATTTATGTCTACATCACGAATTCAATCAGGATCACAATTTGTGAATAAAGGTTCGTTTAACCACTGTGTCGACATGTTTTTATGAGTGAAATGTACAAAACATTAGTGAGTGAACTAAGCTTGAATGGTATTGTAGAATTAGCTTGATCAGTTTCACTTCTTTTTCTATTTCTGTAACGAAATGTGCTACTGTTCTATTTCTGCGTATTAGTTGGTGACACGACAGATGAGCCTCCCAATATTGGAGCTCTCGAACAATAGAGTTTCGGACATTGGAGTCTAACGAAAAGAACAATAAAAAAATGATATAATGTAAATATAGTTCAATGCACATAAATAGATTAAAAGTTAAATAGAGCTCTTGCTCTTTTAAAATATTCATTTCTTGGGTTTAGATTAAAAGCAGTAATTGATTGTTGTAGTTGTTCATCCAGTTGTTCATATACAATCGACATTTTTAAAGGTAAAAAGTGTAGTGAATTGAATAGTGAGCTCCTTTCTGAGATTCATACATATATTTAACTCATTCTTGTAACAGTTTGAAAGCTAAATTAAATTTTAATCAAGTATTATTTAGAAGTATTAGTACAAAAGAAAACTTTATCAGTTTATATATAAGTATATATCGCATTTTGACAAACAGTTTTTGTATCATCATTAAGAAATAGTATTTCATTTATTATATCAAATTATGACTTATATTATAAGAATATCACCTACTGTTTCCATGTCAGTATACTGCTAATCGTATCATTCTATATCGAATTTTTTTAAGGAGCCCAAATGTCGAGTGCCTCATCTGTCGGTGTATCATGTTAGTTAAATGAGTTTACTTGTCTTCGTTTGTTTAAAGCACACTATCATTACCGTTGTCTGCACTTCATAGTATTTTCTCTATCAATCAATTATTTATTCGAATCTTTTTTTGTGACAGAAACTGCACAACAACCTGGTATAAATCGTGAAAATGATAATTCTACACCTATGTCAACTACAGGACAACGTCAATTAGGTAAATATAAATGTCTCAGCCATACACTTTGATACTCTTTTATAATAACAGATGTTTTTTGTCTGTCCTAGGGCGCTTTAATGCTGGACCAACGAGTCGTAATGAGCAAAATCAAGTACAAACACAGCAGTCTATAAAATTAGATGAATTAAATTGTCTTCCACAACAACTGAACAGTGCACAACAAAAACCACCACATTGGTCAATAACACGTGATAAGAGTAATAATCCATCTACAATACCTTCGGCAGTCTCTACACAAACGTTTCAAAATCGTACAGTCTATAATCAGCATGATGCTGGGCAACAATCAGCGTTATTCTCGAATGCTAGAAATCAAGTTAATAATGTAATATCAACAAAAACAAATGAAGATGAGAAATGGGATGTTGATACCAGAACATCCCGTTCTGGCTTACGTAATGAGACAACAACGCAGAGAGACGGCGGTCAATCGGGATTTAAAAATAGTTTTAATAGTAGAAATAATAATGATGAAAGACAGCATGAATCAGGTAGAGGAAGTTTTGGCAATCGTGGTGGTTTTGATCGGGGTACGTGAGCTAGCAGAGTTTTTAATACTATTACAGAACTAGTATCTGCAATTTACTCTTGAACAGGTGATCGGGGACAAAGTGGATTTAATGATCGTAGTAGCCGCGGAGGATTCCAAAATCGATATAATCGTGATGGCGATGGCAATGAGGGTGAATCAACAAGTGTCGATACCTATCGTGGAAGTCGAGGAAGACTTAACAGTAGCGATCGAGGAAATCGTGGAAGTTACAATAGCTCTCGGTCGTGGAATGATGACAGTGGAAATAAAGAAGCCGATGGTGGTATGTTTTCATTGAGAAAAGTTGTTGTTAAGTCCTAATACGATATTTTTCTCTGCTAGAAATAGAAAGTATAATACAAGATATTAGTACACGATAAGTTTAAGACGACTTACAGATCCAATTAGCTTCATCATTTTTTAAAATTAATATTGTTGATAACTTTTCAAAATTTTTTATAGGAGACGAAGGTGGAAATAATCGTCATGGTGGATTTACTAGTAGAGGTCGTCAAAATTCTTTTGAGAGTCGAAGTCGAGGCAGTGGAGATAATGAAAGTATGATATCAATCTTTTCATATACCATCATCGTTAAGTTAATTATTTCGTTTGAAGGTGAATTCACTGGCATTGGATTTCGTAATACTCGCGGCTTTAACAATGGTGATCGAGGATATCGTGGAGGTAATTGTTTGTTTTTCGAAACTGCCTTAATTGAATAAATTTTTTATCTATGTAAAAGAAAGTGAACTCTCATATTTTGTTTTATTTCTTCGTTTAAATGATAGAAAAATTTGCAGTGCAAATAATTTCAATTCGTTTTATCAATCTTTTTTTCTTATGCAGCATCGTACCACTGTTGTTTTGTTTGCTTATCCAAACTACGTCTTATAGATATTTTGTGATGAGCTCAATTTTCGTAAGACGAAAAAGTAAAAATTTGAGCCCAAATTGTGTCTGCTGCAGGAAGAGAAATCTTTCTTCATTTCACTTTTTAACAATCTGCACTTGATTAATAATAACTTCATCCTATGATTATTTTAAGGACGTGGTAGCTACGAAAATCGTGAAGGTCGTGGTGGTTTTTCTGATCGAGGAAATTTTGGAGGTAATTAATTGGTTTCTACGCAGTTACTATTTTGAAATTTGTATAGAATGCATTTTCCATCTTTTTATTCTTTGCTTTGAGATAAATGAGTCTACGTACCCTGAACAAATATTCTGTCAGAAGATGAATTTTTTGAATCCAAAATAGTCGCAGTTCAAAATTATTTTTTGTTTTGCGCATAATCGATTTCATATTGAATCTAATGTCGTATGATGTTATGCTTCTAGGTCGTGGCAGTCGTGATTTTGAGCGTCGAGGACGTGGCGGTGGTGGAAATACTTGGCAAAATCAGAAAGACGGTGAGGGAGGACAAACAAGATTTAGTGGTTGGAAACAAAAACCATCATCTGATGACAGCACAACTGTAAAAGCAACTAATTGGGATGATGAATGTACAGAAAGATTTGAAGTTGGTGAACGTTTTGACGATTATATTTTACCAACCACGGAAATCAAATTTGTTATTAGCCATATTGACACACCGAGTAAGACTACGCGAAAAATATCTTAAAACTATCGGATTAATTAGATTCTGTTCTTTCATTTTAGTTCAATTTTTTATTCAAATGTTAGAAAAATCCGAAGAAATAAGTCAACTAAGTGATGCATTACAAAAAGAATTTAAGGATGCACCATTGGTTAATGCCATGTCACTTAAAGCTGGACAAGTTTGTTTATCAAAACATACAGACAGTTGTTGGTATAGAGGTAAATATTTTAGTCATTTGTTCCCGTTTTTCTATGACCGCTATGTTATTCATAATTTTTTTGTTTTGTTTTCAGCTTTGGTATTATCAATAAATGGAAATAAAGCTCGTGTTAGATATATTGATTTTGGCAATTGTAACGATGTTGATACGAAAAGTATACGTCAATTAGCAAAAAAACGTACATCGCCCGCTCCATTTGCTTATCCATGTTTGCTGAAAGATACTCAAGGTAAATATATTTGGAGAAAAAAGTCATTCGTTTTACACATAAACTGATTTATAGTGAACTTAGTGTCAGATGAAAATATATCGAACAGTTTATGTGACTGTTATAGATACTTCACCCGCATAATTTTAAACTTGTATTACTCATTTTAGCTGAGAAAAATGTTGATCTCAATATCATTATCAGTAAAGTTGATGGTAAAGAATTTCCAGGAACAATTGAATCACGATTGAATGAAAATTTCATACTCGTCTGTGAAAATCTTACGAATCTGTTGGAAAATTTAAAATTAATCAAGTATGTACATCCTAGAATTTTTTTTTTCTAGAATATATATTTTATATAATATAAACATAAAATAATACATTGGAATAATCATCTAGAATAATAAATAGAAAATATATTATTAGGCGAAAAACATCTATGTATCATATTTAAATCGTCGTTTTTAATATTCTTTAGTGTTCTTTGTTTTGAAATATTCCACTGGAAAATTTTATCATACAGACGAAAGTTTGATA
Organism: Didymodactylos carnosus; assembly: GCA_905250885.1. Lineage (NCBI taxonomy): Eukaryota > Metazoa > Rotifera > Eurotatoria > Philodinida > Philodinidae > Didymodactylos > Didymodactylos carnosus. The sequence goes on from CAJNOQ010007406.1 coordinate 12,093, forward strand.
AGAAGAAAATTTTTTTATTTTGAAATGCATTTAGGCCAAGGGGGAAAAAGCGGACTCCTGGACTCCTATGAACTCCTATGGACTCCTGGACTCCCATGGACTCCTGAAGTCCAGGAGTCCAAGAGCAAAGTGTCCTTTTTTGGGAATCACTTCCCAAAAAAGAACAAAAGTGTCCAATTTTTGGGAAGTGATTCCCAAAAAAGAACACTTTGCTCTTGGACTCCTAGACTTCAGGAGTCCA
>CAJNOQ010007407.1:0-12332 GCA_905250885.1 Didymodactylos carnosus
TAGTATTTTAGATTAAAATGACCTGCATTCCCCGGTTTTATTGTCTGCTATTTACTTTTCATGTACTAAAACTTTCAAATGGTTTTGGATGTTAGACAAGCGATGGTAAAATGCATATTTTCTCTTGCCTTGCGACTGCCAGTTTAAAATTGTGTTAAAACTTTCAGACATGTGTGGATATGAGTCTTGTATTGAAATGTGTTGGAAGAGCGTTCGCAGCTTTACGTTCTTGAAGTCAAGGTACCGAGCGAGCGCAAACGAGCGTTACCTTGGTTTCTAGAACTTGGAAAATTATTTGCTGCCTTTATGCACCAATCAAATTCTGTTATTCCACCTCTATTTCGCTGTCACTCAAACTGGGGTTGTTGAATTTTGAGTCCAAAGCGCGTGCAATGTATTACTTTAATGAGGTACTTTATTCAGTTTACGAAGTTCAATAAGACTCAGTCTTATGCCAAACTTTAATCTTCAAGTTTCAACCAACGAAATGAAACTACAAGCTCGGAATAACCCAGTCCTAGCGTTATCACTGTCTGAAAATGTTACGGTAAATGGGTAACAAGATCATGCTAAAAGTGTGACAATGTTACGTTACTGACTAGGATACCCGAAGAAATTGACTCATATTTTTTTCCAAGTATGCGTCACCCCAACATGCAGATGAAAAACGTAAAATTTCTTCATTGAAGTAATGATAGGATATTCATGATTTTATAACTATTAATTTGAAAAAACAAAGTTAAACGTTTCACGGAATAATATCAAATGTGAAATTTATTTTCTGTAGTTATTCTGAATTGACGTCATTTGTTGAAGGTTTTTGATTCATTCGCAGTCATACAGTATGAGGTATCTTACTTTTGTGACTGTTGTTTTTATTAGTTGTTGAACAAAGAAAAGTCCTTTTACTTGTTATAAAAGCCCCATGTGTATGGCGGTATCGAAAGGACTTTAGGACTCGTAATAGAAGAAGAAATGTTGTATTTTTTCACGTAATGTTAAAATGGAATTTATTTCATAAATATCAACTTTTATCACTTTATTGAATCGATTTTAGTTTTTTTTCAACTTTATTGTAAAATAACAACAGCAAATCGGTTGTAAATTCGTGCTTTTGATAATGAAGAGAGCTGTGCAGATTCGAAAAGAAGAAGCTGGAAAACAGATCTCTGTTTTGGGTTCTATATAGTTTTTTCTAATTTTAGATTTGTTGGTATCATCAATTTTCGATTGTTACCGTCAATAGCGTATTTTGTTCCTTTTTAAAACAAAACAGGCATAAAGCGCGCAATACTAATCATCTTTTCTGGACTAAAATTTTTTTGTTTCAGTTGTCCAATACTATGGCTTCACAGAATCATAATGTTTATGATCCGCAGCAACAAGTTGGCTACGCAGGATATCCACAACAACCAGGTGGTTTCGCAGGATATCCACAACAACCAGGTGGTTTCGCAGGATACCCGCAACAACCAGTCGGTTTCGCAGGATACCCACAACAACAGGGTGCTTATGGAGGTCAACAACCCTATCCCCCAGCATCCGGTACATTATTCGCTATTCCTTTTAGCATTTTACTAAAATCATCCCTAAAAATGTATTAATAATCGAAAAGTACAAATTAACGACGGATATTCATCAATTTTAGCTGCATATTCCTTTTTGTAAAACTGTTTTTGAATGACTGACCGAGCTTAGACTTCTTATTGAATTTTTTCCGTCTTTCAACAAAAAATGTATGTTTCTGCTTTGAGAAACATTAGTTAAGATGATCATTAATTTCGATAAATTTAAGTTTTTCCAATATTAATAAATTAACTGTCTATATATTAAATTACACATATATTTGCCTCTCTCACAGCTTCAATCACTGCGCAAATGTTTTTAAGGACTATGCAGTCGATGAATATTCGTCGTTAATTTGTATTAAATTTGTTTTTGTTTTTGTTTGAGGTAAAAATTCACAACTTTATTCGGATCAAGGGCCCTATGGAGAGCAGCAGTCATATGGGGATGCTGGTGCACCACAAATACCATTTATACCGCCTGTTCCAAAACCCTTTACTGCTGTATCACAACCAAAAGGTATGTTGGATAAGGTTTTTGAGATATTGGTTAAGACGAGGTTGTGATAACTCGTTGTTAAAGCTTGGTCCTCTCCATCTCTCTATTAGATCCTGACTCGGACTCAATAAAAGGTAAGTTTTCGAAAAAGCGAACAAGACAAGTAGCTCTTAACAAGTATTAATATAAAGCTCATTTGTATTCGGTTTGAGTCCGATTCACTTAAACACAAAAGAAAAGAAAGAGTTGTTTTTTGTTAAAGAAGGATTTTGCTTTCATTATTAAGGGCCCCCTCCCTCGGAAATTATCTCCGACACCGTACATTCGATCTTGACGAAACTTTCCATAAATGTTAGGCACAATGAGTTACGGGAATGAAAAATTTTTTTTGTCTCTAAGTCTTACGGTTTAGGAGTTTTCCAGAGATCAAGGTCCAAAAAAGACCCTGAAGTGCGTCCCAAGATTTTTTAATATACTTCAAGTTGGAGAGTTCGAGTTTGTTTTATTTTAAACTAGACGTCTAACTACATGGACTGACCGGCGCCGATTTTTCAATTAAGCCTTTATTAGTTTTCTAGGCAACCAACAACCTCCAAAACCCGAAAAAGCCTTTTGGATTTTCTAAAACTCCTCAGTTTGACAAAAAACTAAGACCTAATTCAAAAATCGACGCCGGTCAGTCCATGTAGTTCCTTTTCCTCTCTTAAACAAAAAAAGAATGAACTCTCTACGACAAACCGCTATTAAAAATCTTGCGACGCACTCCAGGTGTAACTCTTATATAGAGAAAAAGGTATATTAAATGCTGTATGAAATACTCGATTTTATGACTTCTAGGAAAATGCCTGTAACTTTTTGATGCAAGGTCATACAGAGTTGTGCGAGGTCTTATTTTGATCAGAAACGTTTGCTCTACAAAACTGTGTGTTCAGAAAAATTTTGATTGCATAAGTATCCAGGAAAAAACTATTATTTGAAGACCCGATTTTTCGAGGCGCTTAGAAAACTTGCTTGAAATCCCCGAGAAAACCGGATGTTTTGACCGAAAATCACCATTTCTGAGGGGGATCCTTAATAGTGGCTAGCGCCTATGCTAGAGTATTTATCCAAAAGTGCTGCACTGAATTTCGAGAAAGATGTTGAGCGTGTTCTATGTTTCTCGTTTCGAGAAATTTTTAACTACGTCAATCCCTGGTGATGCGTTCTGCTGGACACATGAGGATTGCTGTATATTCTGAAGCATGCCCAACTTTTTCTGGTGTGTCTCACTCCAAGCCTGTACTCTTTCACAGGCGAGTTCGCCGGTGATAGAGATAACTCGGCTGAGTGTAAGATAGTCTAGATCAAGACTAATCAGCGATTTAAGATTATTCATCAGTCGATTTCAAGAATATTAAGTTGAGTTTCAGTTTATGGATTCGTAACTGAGACTTGCCATAAAAGGGCACATTGTTGGTAACGTAAGACTCATATCGCTGCCGAATTATCTTAACGCCCTTTTTTGACTGCAAAAAATGCTCATATTTTTATTTGCTCTTTAATTGAAAATTCATTTTGAAATGTGGTGGAAACTATTTTGTATATTATTCTTCACATCTTATTTAAAAAAAGAATTTAATTGTTTTATTTTACCAAAACCAAAAAGTAACCTAACTAGGAACACTTTTCTTATTTAAATCAAAATGATTATTTCTCATATTTAAAGGAAATGTGGACATTTTTTATTGGACTTCTGTTTCGTAACTTTAGCTATGTTTCGAGTGGAAGTCAGAGAACTCAGTGATCTTCATTTAAATTTGAACATAATCTTGTAAGAATAAGTTGGCTTCATCTTGCACTGAAAGTAAACATCGCTAGAAAAATGTATAACACAGCAAAGTATTTTCACAGTATGAATCTTCTTAGTGATACCCATGCTTGTTGTAAATGTGTTTGAATATTTTTCTTCAAACTTTGTTTTCGTCTACCATATTTACCAATAGTGTAAAGAACTAAACACTATTAACCTTAAAATCTTTAGTGGTAAATATAATTAGTCAGTATAAAAAAAGTTAATGTTGAAAGAAAACGTGTTTATAATATAGTCTTAGTTTCATCAGATATCATATATTCAAAAGTCTTGTGTTTTTGCGCCAAATAATTATTAAGCTTATATCAAAATTTCCCACAGATTTATAAATGATTCAAAATAATTAACCCTTGTACTCCCAAGCCTATTTTAGACACAACAAATAGAATGCATTCATAGAATATATTTCATACTTCGATCCATGCAACAAAAAAATGTCACCTCATTTTCTTGTTTTTTGAGAACAGGGTCTAAATAGACCCTAGCTGATAGTATAAGGGTTAAGAAGGAAGTCGCAGAAAAATCCAAAGATCTGAGGAGGGTTAGTGCCATCAGCAGAATCTTTTTCCAGAATAAAAGATCATCTTTCAATTTCAGACTTACCAGACAGAATAGAAAGAAAATCTTGTAGTTTTCTAATCCAAGAGGAATATTATTATGTTGACAGACATTATACGTTTTTGCAGGCAAATTTGTTTTTTTCTTGTTTGATCACATTTTTTTTGCAAACTGTGAGCCGCGTGATCTAGAGAGCTACGCAATGTAGAAAAACTCTGGAAACGAAAGGATATTCTCTTTGTAGTGCAGATTGATAGTTGCATGTTCTTTTTTTCAAACAAAAGTTTAGATTAGACAACGTAAGCTCCATACGTGGAAGAAAAATGTGTTTTGGACTTACAAACTTTTCATATTTATAAGAGTTGATTGTCCGGCGCCAATTGTTCTTGAGGGGAAATATAATCCTCTCTCTCTTTTCCTTGGATTCTTAAAGTCTATGTGATTGCTATTAAACATGAGTCATTGTTATTTCTAACCTCTACGCTCACTAAGATAAAAACTAGTTATGGAACAATAATTAGAATGCAATGTCTGTCGACATCGTAAGTTGTACGTAGCGCAATTGCAATCTAGTTTATTCTATGTTTTATTCAATATTTTATTAGAATCAATTTCATTTCAGATGATGAACAAGGTAATGCCGATTGGGGTAATTTTAATGGTCTTGAAAGTAAAGAAATTCGACGCGTATTTATACGAAAGGTATTATCAACATAGATGTCGTTTACAATCTTCTGAAGATATATTTTTGTTATTTTTAGGTTTATCTTATCCTTATGATTCAACTTTCGGTTACATTTGGATTTATTGCGCTATGTCATTTTACGTAAGTGTTATACTTTTAGTCTGTAAAATAGAATAAAAATATAAAATTTTATTATCAACCATCAATTTTAGAGAAGATATTAAAACTTATGTTAAATCAGCGAATGGTCGATGGGCATATTGGGCAAGTTAGTAAGTAACATGATTCATGTATTAACATACATAGTGACTCTTTAATGAAGTTATAATATCTTAATATTTTTAGTATTGTTTTTTTTGTTACATATATAACGCTGGCATGTTGCCGAAGTGTTGGCCGAAGATTTCCATTAAATTTAGTTTTATTATCGTTGTTGGTATGTGACATGAGTCTTGAAAATTATAATCTATTAAAAAAAAATAATTAATTTTTCATTATTTTAGACCTTATCTATGTCATATATGGTATGTTATAAATTAGAACGTTCAATCTCTTTTAAATATATTAATTTTTTATTAAAAGATGGGCATGATATCAGCATTTTATAGAATTGATTCTGTTTTAATTGCTGTTGGAATAACAGCAGTTGTTTGCCTTGCCGTTACACTATTTTCATTTCAAACAAAATATGATTTTACAAGTTGTGTAAGTTATTCAGTAATCATTTTTTATTAGAAAAAGTCAATATGATCTGTTATTAATTCATACTATTTTTTTTAATATTTTAGATGGGAGTCCTTTTTGTTGTATCAATAGCATTAATGGGTTTTGGAATTGTTTGCATATTTACACGTTCACAAGTAAGTTACTGTCATAGTACAATTATTGACAAAGTTAAAAACAAGTCAGAGAACTGATCGGTAGTATTACAAAAAATTTGTTGTTTACACATCATTTTCTTTATTTTAGATCCTATACACTGTCTATGCTGGAGCTGGTGCAGTGATTTTCTCAATTGTATGTATTTTTTTATATAAAACATTACATTTGAATAATTTTTTTTTTCTTTACTTTTAGTTCTTAGCCGTTGATACACAATTAATTATGGGTATGATCTTAATAGTGATCTAGAATAAAAGAAGATTAATTTGTTTGTTTAGGTGGAAAACGTCATGAAATCAGTGCTGAGGATCATATATTTGCCTCAATAATGCTCTATTTAGATATAATCTATATCTTCATGTTTCTTTTATCGCTTTTCGGAAAACGAGAATAATCATCAACAATCAATTACCACACATCTAAAACAAGAATTCCTGATCAATCAAAAACAAATGTACGTTAAATCATCGTTATTTTATGTATACAAACGCTCTCACATATTTGTTTTTGTACAGTTTCTTTCATTATTTATGTCAATTTTATGAAAACAAAAACATTGTATTTATTTAGTACTTTTTGATGTTCATAGGACTTAGAGAGACGAAACAACAATTTTATTATTATGATCAGAATGAGAATAAATGTAAACGAAATTTTTTTTTACTATCTAATGTGAAAATAAAAAGTATAACATAGAAAAAGGTCTTAGAATTAATTCAAAATAAAATATTTTGTAATAGTTTTATGATGCTCCTTTCGTCGTTTTCTACTTTTTGCACATTAAAAGTCAACCGATCGATCTCGTCCCCTCTGTTTTTGCATGTTTCGCTTCTTTCTCTGCTTTGTTTGGTTTATTGTATATATTTTCTTTCTTTTTAACATTTCTCTAATCAAAACGAAAAGATTTTGATGGCAACGGCACTGTAAGGATGTTTGTCTAGTCAAAATTCTGCTTTCTTTCATTCTTTTTCATTTATTTTTTTGTTTTCAAACAATCTCTGGTTTATATTATTATTATTATTATTATTATTTTATAATCAAGCTATAAGAGTTTTTAAAAGTTTGCTGTTGCCGCAAGTGTTTATGTTGTTTGTCTTGTTTAATTTTTATTTTTTATCTCATATGACTTAACCCTTTACTCCTCACGGGTCACTGGAGTGGACTATTTGTAAGAACGTAACAGAAAAAAACGATACAAAACCTTTCCTAATGTTAATTGTTCTAGCCTCCACAAACTATCAATTGTTTAAAAACAATTTCTCACATTGTCCTGTCTTCGAGATATAAGACATAAAAAAATCGAATTCTAACATCTCTGCTAGAATTGCTATGGGAGTAAAGGGTTAATGCGATGAGACGTACGCAGAAAAAAACATGTTTGTATTAACTGTTTAGTGATTTTATTGATGGTTTTTCGAAAGTAAAAGACTTTTATGTACAATGAAATACAAAGCTGTTTTAAAAACGAAAACAAATCCGATCTTTTTTGTTATAGTAAATGAACACTCGTTCTGCTAATCACAACAGATTATGATTTATATTTCTGAAGAACAAATTTGTCGCTCTGTGTTTATAATTATATATTGAAAAAAAACTTTCTTTTGATTTATAACGTGAGAATATGTGATGCATCGATCATACGATAATCTCTGTCAGACAATTCAAAATAATAATTGTAAAAAGTAATAATGCTCAAATAAATTATACTTTTCGTAGAGTTCATTCTACTATAGTCTTGACACACAAAGAATATTTCCTGTTGGCTAAGTATTCAACTCAGTTTTCGTTGTTCTAGAATTTTAAATATAGAAATATCTCCAATAATACTCGCGTAAATAAGTCAATCATTCATGGTACATTATTTCTTTTTATTTCACTGAAAATAAATCTTTAGTAATAAAAATTCTTTTTTTCGTTGTCCTCCAATAGTGTTTTAGAATTTTTCAGTTTTTCTAGAATAATCGATGATACTGGAAATTAAAGTCATTTAATGATATTTGAATAATCAAGTAGTGCTATGGCAATCTAATCTGAGAATAATTACGTTTTTCTATTTTAATTCATCTACTAATAATTTGTACCGCTTTTAAGACAAAACAAATCATTGTTAAGCTATGATATTAAGCATTTGTATTTGCACTGGTTACATAGACAACAGCGAGTTTTACCTAGGCATAAATTTCTCTTACATAAGGAGATGTCACTTGTAGGCATGCACCAACCCGATAGTTCGGTGACCGAACATGTTTGGTTACTGAATGTGTACGGCCTAGAAATTTCATGCGACCGAACGTGTTCGAATGAAGACTGCAAATATGATAGTTCATATTTTTCTCATCGGAGATATCGGCGCTGTGTTAAGAAACTATTAGGACAAAGCACCATAAACCTTATAAAGATACATTCAAATTAGGACTTCAACTTTCTGTGTACTATTGTTGTACAGTGAGGAAAAGCATTTTTGCATGAAAACAAAGTAAATCAATCTGCTAGAGAGATCACATCAGTAAAGTATGCTTTAGTTAGAGAGTAAATAAGATATAATGGGAATTAAAAGTACTTTGAACTTCCTGGAATAAAACAAACATAAATTTGATGCTCTAATTCAAATTCTTCTTTACATGACTATACCTACTGCTATGACGTAATCATGGCTGCTCCTTCGTTTGGTGTAACTTCACCATTTTTTCTGTTTTACAGAGATTTCTTTCATGTGTTTTTTCGCTCTCATGTTCTTAGCTTTGACAAACTATTTTTTTTAAACCTTTGATAGCGATCCGGAAGAACACACATTCGCTCACATTGTACTTTAGTTAGTCTATTTTCTCACTGGTTAATTTCTTCAAAAACTTCAACTTTATCCCGTTTGTCGTTGGTCCAGACTAGGCATGCAACAATTCAAAGCTAGGGCTCGCTGATCGGCAGCAAGTCCTAGCTTGGGATTGTTGCATGCCTAGTCACTTGTGATCTTCTCTAGTTCTTGCGGTGAAAAACCGGTCAAGTAGACGAATATTTTCTTTGGAGATGGGTAATAATTTTAAGATAAATTGTATTGTTAATGCAACTATGTGAAAATATACGAATATTTTCTTTTCTTCATTTCAGTTTTTAAGTTTTTCATTTTCTTTTACAGTTATTTGTATTGACTTGATAAGGACAGTAATAGATTGACTACCAATGATGTAAAAAGAAAGGTAAATTATTTTCGTTTTTCGGGCATGGGTGGATAGAACTCGTTAAGTAACCTAGAAAAAAGTCAATTTAGGAATTTTAAAAGACATTGTTGGACGAAAAATAGTAAAAAACAGTGATTTTTTTAAAATGGATGAAAATCAGTGAAATTTCCAAAAAATAGCCAATTTCTGCACTTTGATGTACTTTTAAAATTCCAGAACAGTTTTTTCTAATCTTACATGTGAAACTACATATAAGAAAATAAATTTCAAAGTTTTTAAATTCAAAATACCTTCAGAATTAATGGAACACGATGCTTATTGCAAATCTTTTCAGATTTTTTGGTTGAGAGATAAAGCATTTTTACCTTTCATTTTAACCATCATACTTTGTGGGGAAAAAATTAAGGATCGATTTTAGAAAATGCTACAGTGTACGGTCACATACTGTATAAGTGAAATTAGGGCTAAAGCACCACATATCCATCTGAAGCTAAAAGGTCGTAATTCATAGGCGGTGGAGCCTCTTCAAACTTAGTGAGACAACAGTTTTTTTTCGCTTGAAAGTAGTATGAATTTAAGAAAAATTCTTATCCTAATAGTATAGAATGATTTTTTGCAGGTTATCTCAAATTTGAAAGATAAAATAGGTCCACGGTTATTGTGTTGACTAAGATATACTTCATTCATGTTTTATTTTTTTAAATACTTTTTGAAAACTCAGAAGTCTTCAGCCAGAGAAAAATGTATTTTTTTTGTCGAAACCTACTGAGATTGAGTCTTGTAGGGTTAAAATTTAGTGAGGCTCAAGCCTATCGAACCTCGTGGATTCTATGCTGTAATCCATCTATAGATTATTGCTGATCATTATAAGTGTATTCTCAATACGCTTCTTTTCTTTTTCTAGAATTATTTTTTTTAAACATATTTTTTTTCTTATGTCCGTTTCCTTAATGTGTATGTATCTTTAATGTGTTAAGAACAGTTTGATATCGGGATAAAACTTATACTGATGAAAGAGAAGAGCAAAAATGATTCTGTTAATTTAGCAAAAAAATAAGAAATCTTTCTGATTATATGTGGGACAAAATTACAAATTAATTTGATTAACTGATCTATTAGCATTATCGTTTATCATACACATAGGAAAATCGACACGATCTATTATTCAAAATGTTGTTTCTTATTTAATAGTATCAAAAATAATATCGATTTAGAGCAAGAAAAGTAACAAATAAAAATTTCATGTCTATATATATCTATATAACAAACAAGAAAAACAAACGATTAGTCTATTAAAACAAGAAAATGATATTGTATATCCGTAGAGAGATAATTAAATTAAATTAACTAAAAGTTTTTACAATATGAACAATTTGTTTCACTTTTCACTTTACAGAAACTTTTATTTCATTATAAAGAAGAAAACAATAGAAAAGAACATTATTTTAAATTATTAAATAGTGTATAAATATCATAATTCTGTTCGTTGAGAAAATAAGAGTATGGTCTGTGATGTACTAGAATAATTTGATGAACTCGATAAACGATTATTTGATAATTCACCACAATAAGGTTCAATTAAAGATAAATGATGTGCAGCTATAGCCTCGATAAATGTGTTAGTTATTGGAACAGGAGATTGTATTGATATTGGAAAATCAATATCAATCTAAATAAAATCGATAATTAATATAAAATAATGTAGTTAAACAACTAACTCTATATCAATACCATTGACGTTTGTTCTCTCATAATTGTTGACGTTTGTCCTGATAATGAATTTCTTAAAATTGAATTTTGAATATCTTCGAAAGCTGGATTAATTGTACCTAAAATAGAAAGACAAATCTAACATTCTTTTTGTATACTTTAAATGAATCTTATTTTGCCTTCTTTATGGTTGATAAAATTTTCCATAATTGGCATTGTTATAGAACTCTAAAAGCGTAGAGTAAAATCATATGTCTATTTTTAGTGGTCAAATATAGTATCTTACCAATCGATTGTAAATCATAGTTTCTGTTTTTGGATTTGTATAAGAATGATGTAAACGCTCTCTGACAGACTTTTTTATTGAATAACTAAAAATAGAAAATTAGAATGAATAAATATTTATTTGTGTACAGTTTTTATCCGAAAAGTTAACGGTTCACATTTTTCCTTTAACAAAAAAAAAAATTGTTCTCACTGTTTTGTTAACGGTTACGGAAATGTGAACGGGTTTTTAGTAAAAGGAAAATAAGTCTAGAAATATACTGATATGTTAACGGTAATTAACTGAGTGAGAAAGAAATTCTGTGAAACACAGAAGGACTTTCACAACAAGAGTGATTAAATGGCACGTTTTTACTCAAAAAGTCAAAACTTATACATATAAATGCACAAAATAGAACAAAAAGTTAATCTTGAGATAAAGCATTTGGTTTTGTGAATTAAATACGGCAAACCACAGTCAGGAAATTTTCTGATCGAGAAACACCGATATGTAATTTTAGTATCAGCACTTATTTCTTCAGTTCGAAATTTAGTAACTGAATTTTATTTAATGAATAAGTCAAAATGATCTTTGTTTAAGAAAGTACTTTCATAATTTCATAATCTACGCGTCATGTTTAATTTTTGTTGAGTGAAACAAAAATGATGTAAAACGCAGAAGGACTACATGTGTATCTGTACAATGACCATCATGACTGGTATGACATGATGTGAACGGACTGTTAAGGGTACCCCCGTCTTTTTTCACTATGTTGCCAAAAGCGGAGCACACGTCCGTTTGAGCTCCAATTTATAGCAGAGATAGAACATCGAAAAAGAAAATCGATATATTTTTGCCCGGAATTTTCTGAGAGGTTCTTATATGGGTTTTCTGGAAAACTTCAGTTTTCATCAGGTCACATTACGACCCCTCGAAAAAATGGTCCGATCGACCTCAAATTTTTACCACCGATACTTAAGATCCTATCTCAGAATGCAATTTTTTTTTCAAAAAACATGCTTTCCTTCTCGGGATATACGAAAAATGATGAAAATCACGCAAAAAAAGTCAGATTTTTTTCAGTTTTTTTGCGTGATTTTCATCATTTTTCGTATATCCCGAGAAGGAAAGCATGTTTTTTGA
>CAJNOQ010007408.1:0-12331 GCA_905250885.1 Didymodactylos carnosus
AAAGGTGCTGGTTATCTTTTTAGAGTTTCTGAAAAACTGGTTTTCCAGAAAACCGGATCTTAAAGGGCCCTCCGCCCAAATCCTTTTAGCCTTTTTGCCTACTTGAGGTCCTCTATCGAATGATGTATGAACGAATGAAATCGGAGCCGGACACGTGGGGCGGTTCCCTCGTTAGCCTTTCAAAGATCCGATTTTCTGGAAAACCAGTTATTCAGAAACTCTAAAAAGTAACCAAAATCTTTCTTAATGAGGCACAATTGTAGCCCGTAAATTTCTGATTAAAATAAGACATCTCCCAGCTCTACATGACCTTTCTTTCCATAGTTATAGAATTTATAACAAAAGACCTAAATGTTCATTGTCAGCGCAAAGCTACAGAAATAAGGAGAAATTAGTTTAGATCTTTTCATGTAAATTCTATAACTTTGCAAAGAAAGGTCATGTAGAGCGGGGAGATGTCTTATTTTAATTAGAAATTTACGGGCTACAATTGCGCCTCATTAAGAAAGATTTTGATTATTTTTCAGAGTTTCTGAAAACTGGTTTTCCAGAAAACCGGATCTTCGAAGGACTAAGGGCAACCCCCATGGTCATATTGGGAATCAGTATGGTCGATAACCTATTATTCTCCAGTTTTCGTTTTTTATTTTTATTCTAGTTTTCGTTCGGAAAGCGAACAGTTGGTGAACTTCCCTTGTAAGTGAAATTCCGTAACGCTATCTTTTGCAACTATATCGTATCACTTTTCAAATAAAAACTAGTTGAAAAGGTAGTCCTAGAAATACAGAATCTTAATATGCTAAATGACTTACAGAATTTTCCTAGCTTGTTTGAACAATTTTTAAAATACCGAGTTTTCGTTACGGAGTTTCATTAAAAATGCGCAAGTTTTCTGATTAATTTTCAAAAGCACGTAAAAGCTAGAACAAGAATTGATACGATCAGTAAACAGAACAACTTCTTCTCTATCCAGCAATGTATTTTTCTTAAGCTGAAACATCAAGAAGAACGAGAAAAAATAATAAAAACATATGGTATCAAACGTACCACGTTATTGATGATTCATCTCAATGTTCACCGAATATTTTCCATGTGTTCAGATACTAATAAAAACAAACGAAAATTATTTTCCTACACTTTAAAGTGTGCTCTTTCACATAAGATTAGTTTTATCACTTCATTTAACGCTTCATACTTCCGCACTCTGGTGTATCGTTAGCTGGCCAAGCCGTTTACTGAAATTTTTATTTTTATTTGCTAAGGAGGTCTGATTCATAATCAGGGCGAAAAACTGCATCTAGTGATGTGCTCATATCGGTTTTCGGATAACAAAAAACTTTTAAAAACTTAATCAGCGAAGTGTCGCGTTACGTGGCCAAGCCGCGAACCTGATTGGAGGTTTCTGAGAATATGAATCAGAGCTTGAAGTCTCAAATGAGTTGAAAAACACGAGTTTTGTGTAGCTCATTAGTCTTATTATAGTTTCGTATTTCTATATCTGTCACACTTTTAGCCCTTTAAATGTTTGCTTCTCCCATCTCTGCAAAAATGCACTATTCAAACGACTTTGCGTCATTGTAAACCGAGCATGAGACAGGCACCACGACCAATATTTATAAGAGAAGTGCATATGTTCGTTCTCTCCATGGACAGAAACTGCTACCAGCGCTTAAAAGGGCTTGAAAATTGCATGTTTTAACAAAGTGTCAGGTCGAAAACTAGGTGAGGCTGAGGGTCTCAGTAGCTCCGCCGCCACTGAAACCATCGATATATATTACCCTATAAGTCTAACGTCGATATGAATAGAAAATGACGGAAAAGAAAATCGGAATGGCTATTGACACGCCCAGGGGTGTCAACAAGAAGCTATTGCCACTCCCTTGGCGTGTCTATGAAGACATAATATCTCGTTTCTGACACTAATTCTAATTAGTACATACGTGCAGAAGTCAAAAGTTGAATTCAACTATTAATAGTTGAAAAATTATTTCAATTATTGAACTATTCGTTCGACTTTTCACTTCTGGCGGTGGTGAGAGTGAATGTAGAATTGAATTAACACTTGAATAATTGAATAGTTGAATGGCCGGAATAGTTGAATTGAACTTTTGATTTCTACACTACTCAACCAGTAATATTTATTAATATTTTGTATATAATATTCACATTAATATTCATTTTTAAAGAAAAACTGTATAGTGAAAAAGTAGTGAAGAGAAAAGACGGATCGCTTTCGAGTTGTTTTCCAAAGTCTCGCAGTGAAGAGAACAAAGTGAAGCTGTCTGGAAACGCTGTATAAATAAAGATAAATCATGCCTTTATATAAGAAAATATCTATCGGAAAAAGAATGTTAATCTACGCGGACGGGTATATTTTTTGATAAAAGTGAAATTATAGCTATAAATTTCAACAGAGTAGAATACTATATAAATATCATTTTCTATTGAAGATTAATTTGCAGGCTCATTTTTACGAAATGGATATAAAAGAAACTGAGAGAAAAAGGCAAAATATTATTTATACTGATACTCAATTAGTCTGAGAAAATGAATAAAACTACTTGCTATGAACCTCAAGGATAATATTCACAAGATGTCTTCTTCTTAGCTCTTTGTTGGCACGCCCATAGAGTGGCAATAGCTTCTTGTTGACACTCTTAGAGAGTGGCAATAGACTCACCCAAAGAAAATTGGGATATTCGGTTCTCGTGAAGAACCGGAACCGCGATTCTCTTATTTCCGGTGTTTCATCGGCAATCGAAATCCCACTGGTGGTTCTCACAATGGAACCGGAATCTCGCTTTCTTAGGCGGTTTCTTTTTTTCAGAACCGAAACTTTTTGACTTGCCTTTCTTTTACAAGATGAAAACACTATGGACAAAGCTACAAAAAGATATATTTGCCTGTCATCGTTTAAAAGAATCCTTTCGATCATTAAATTGTTACTGTCTGAAAAATTATTTTCTGGTTCTAACTTGAAAACCACGGTTCGGCTTCCAGAGCCGAGAATCGAAAATCCTTAAAAGAGATGGAAAAATAAAAAAGTCGAAGTTGGTTTTATATTGCCGGCACTTTGATGTTTCAGTACTTGCGAAGTATGATAATATTCTGTTACTGTTCCTCCGTCTATTATATATAGCATCATCACATTGAAATTAGCCTGTATTCGTGGACAGTAGAATAATGGACGTGGATGTTCACACAGTTTACCATGGTCTCACAGTTTTTCAATTATCTCGTCAAGGACAATGAACGAGAAAAATTTGAGCGATAAAACGCAAGAATGTCATATGGGCTATGTAATCATAAACTCAGATCTTTCTTATCTTTTCTCTTCTCCTTAGGAAAATCAAATATGTTTGAGCCTTTAAAATTCCATAATTTTACTTTAGATTTTTCTGTAACCGCATAGCAGTACATTGAATGAATGGCAGTAGATTTCTACTGTTAGAACATGATCAGTACTACATGCTAGATAAATGTATCATGTGTCATACTTCCATCAATTACTTGGCAGAACGGTTTGAAAGTCAGTCGTGACGTCAGGAAAAAGGATTGGAAGACTCAAAATTTTAAGGTTTTTTTTATATTGCTGATCTAAATCTTTTACAATAATTTTCTTATAGTACATCTTTTACGTTTCAATCTGCTAATGTTTGTGCGCAGGACTAGCTGACAATAGTAGTCACAATCAACAAAATGAAAATGAGAAGAAAACGATTCTAATAATGCTAATAACTCATTCAAAATGGCAAAAGCCATATTAAAAATTCTCTTGAAAGCATTTAATAAAAGTGTCCTCAAAACTAAACTGTTACTGTTCATAGAGAAAATATTCCGAATCGCAATTCAGTTACAATAACACCAGAAGTAAGCGTTGAGAGAATAAAACCATTCTTGCTCTATATACACCGACATTACCTCGACAGCAGATTCACCACCACTCTTCCATAAATTTGTGAAAGTTGATTTTAAAGAAACAAAACTTTAAAAAACTAACGAAAACAGTGGTGTTACTGCTGAATCTAGTCGCTATTACAATCTTAATATAGCTTAATCTTGAACTAATTTCATATCATATGCACTTGAACAGCTCAAGTAAATTCATACGACATCATGAAAATATGTTTTGTGTTAATTTTCTCAAATACTCTAGTTATACCATCTCCAGATAAAGTCATCACCATATTTCCCAATGAACTTTATCCCCCTTTTCAACAGTAAAATCGAAAGCCCAATGTATCAGAAAATAACTAGTTAGCTGGAGTTTTTCTTTTGCAAATCGATGTTGAAAATGTGTTCGAAAGGATCTTGTAACTATTGAAACTCCTTTCAAGGGTACTCGAGAAAAGTGTTACACAGAATTAAACAGATTAGTCAAACACAGAAAAGGTTATCGAAGTCTTGAAAATCTTTTAAGAATAGCATATAGCAACATTTTTAAGAAAACATTACAGGGTATGTGAATTGCGATTTTCTTCTACAGCAGAAAAGAAAGATTTCTTCTGTTACCTGAGTCTGAATGTGAAAAAAGATAAAGCACATGCTTTTGACAAAAACTGATTGTTGCATAGAAACACTTTTCATTCTTTCGAGTGCCTAACTTCATGAAAGCGTAAAGAATAATCATCGACAACAGCCACACTATAAGACCATACACAAATCTCTATTCGAGCAGCGAAAGTTAATTACAGACAGAAAGGGTAGGTCGACATACGATCACTCATAGGAAATAATCATTAGCATCTGCGACACACTGAGAGCGATGTTTGTCAAATTTCGACTCTTTCACTAAGATAACTGCGCATGATACGGCTCGATGAGACAATCATCATGTCGATCGAAATCCCTTTAGCACATAAATCAGTTGTACACAATTTTCCTTCTGATTTGTGAAAGAAGACTGACGCTTATCAACAATAAGACTGAATACCTGTAGAACAATAGCAGTTCTACAGCTTTTCAGCCTAAACATATTCAACCTAAAACTCGTCTTACTCTAATTTCAGCGGTAATCGGAAATGGCTTCATTTGCAAAAGAAAAGAACTTGACGACACCCAGAAAATGTAATATATGTCAAAAGGGTGCGGCGATCTCGCTATGTTCGGGCTGTGAACAAATGTTCTGTCGAAAAGACTTCAATGAACATCGACAACAACTCTCAACACAACTCGACATCATCATTCGAGAGCACGACTTTGTCAAACAAAGCGTCGACCAGACATGTGAGGTCACCACTTCGAAGGTGTTCGATGAGATTGAGAAGTGGGAGATGGAGTGGATGAACAAGCTGAAGATGGCTGCTGATCGTGCACGACAAGAAGTGAGAAACATTGTCGCTGAGTCGAAGAAGCAGTTGAAACGAATCACAGATGAGATTCGACCGAGAATGGCCGATGAGGACTATGTGGAGTACGATCTCGATCGATGGATGAATGAAATAAAGCAGGTGAATGCAGATATGCAGGCTATGTCATCGATGATCGTGATCGAAAGTGGTCATGAGTGTGAGTGGAAGAGAATGATCAAAGTGAGAAAGCTGGAGCCCCAGAGTCATGTGTACAAATCACAAAAGAGAAGTGAAAAGAGGATAAATGAAGTTAAACAACTCGACCTCAACAAACTCAAAGTCAGACCACAGAGACGGATCAAAGTGGATGGGGATTATTGGGCGATTGCAGCGTCTGAGAGGGACTTGCTCTACTGTGATAAAGACACACTGTGTTTGACTGATCGCACTGGTCACAAGACAAACGCACTTCAATGGGGTGAGGACTGTGTCTCTGATATATGTTGGTCATCGTTTCTCGACAGATTTCTGATACTGACTTCTACAACTCTTCATTCATTGAATGTCCAAAGAAGTGAAGTGACACAAATCAAACAAGTGTCAGACAAGAAGAAAGCAGACTTTTTGAGGTGTACGTGTGCAAATCAAACATTGTTGGTGAGTACTAGTGAGAACGGATCAGTTGTTGAAGAGTGGGATATGAGTGGAGAATGGAGAATGATGAGGCGATGGCAGCCACCTGTGTCCTGTCAACAGAATGAGTGGATTATGAGTATTCTATTATCATGTGATGGCAGTCATATAGGAGTAACAGTGTTGGTAGTTGGTCAATACAATCAGTTTCATGTACGAGATCGATCAAAGAACATCCTCAACACCATCACATTTCCTTGGTTGGAATACGGATATGTTCTTCTCTCTGTTCCAAATGGACAATGGCTGACACATGAGCCGAAGAATAAGCAACTTCAAATCATTGACAGAGATGGTAAATTAGAACAAACTTTCACGTACGATAAGGGTGTGAACAGAACAACCCTAATTGGACAAAGATGTCTTGTTATTCGAACAGATGACAATGAACTGTGTTTTCATGATTTATGACTCTGATTGAGAAGCACATAAATATTTATCAATATCAAAATTTGCTGATTTATTGCGAGAGAAACGGCCCTCGAGATTTTTACATATTCGGAATGAACGCGGTGAGTTGCGTTGTACGGCGCAGAGATCCCGTCGGGATGCCGACATTTTTCGGATCGAAGGGTCCCACCGTTAGTTCTCATGGTGTGCAACACGATGGTACTACTATCGCTTGACTCTAAATATCAAAGATTAGCTTTAGTTTCTCGGGCCTATCAGGACAACCATCGGAAAAAGAAACCCTTGAAGCTATGTTAGCTAGGAAAGTGGAAATGAGATGAATAAAGTAACATGATATGAAGTAAGCAATAGTAAATAGTTCAAAATCAAATAACACTAATAATTTTTTAGAAAAGGGTTTCTTGTACTTTTTGAGATACAGGAATGTCCATATCACAGATTAAAGTCGGTGAAACACAAGTTTTTTACTTCGACTGAAGGAATTTAAATCCGTTTTAGACGGCGTCAAGGTTGTATGCATAAAACAAGAAGATAATGATAATTCTGTTTCTTTCGTGCCACTTATAGGCATACTCTTTCACTCTCAACGAAGAAAGCTTCGTCAGGAGTATTTCAAAGGAAACCATATCGGAAGCCTTCTCAAAATCAAATAACACTAAAATTGAATTAGTACCTTTTTTCAAATTGTCGTAAATGTTCTGTGTGAAATAAAGTATGACATCCGCAGTACTCGAATGAGAACGAAAACGGGAGAAACGACTTTGTGCCTGTCACTAATCCCTCTTTTGATTAAAACCGTTTATAATTATTCGCTCTTCCCATTCCTCATTTTAATTTTCACATTTTTCCGCTTCTATTCATAATTATATGACCAACTGAAAAGAGGTAAGTTTGGTTTCAAATCGATCGAAAAGAAAATGAGAATACTTTCAATTCTGAGATAGAACCCTATGTTGTGCATCGAAAGCGCTTAAAAAATATTCTTCTGAATTGAATCTTTCAATTGCGGAAGAAAGATGAATGCAGTAAACAGTAGCTAATGCAGTGAATTATGTCATGGAGTCTTGTTTGAAACTTTGAATGGACTAGAGATACGTTAGTCATATCGAATTGAACCAAATGCATGCGAAGACAATCACTACCAAATGATGTTAATTTATGATCATATTGCGTGGTACAACTAGGGTATGCGATGGTTACATGAGGAAGTAAAAAGGTTGACGCGCCATCGAAATTATTCGATCTGATTTAATGCAAATAGATCAGCATACGAACGGTCAACGTCTTGCCATAATCGAACGACAACGGATTGACAACACAATATGGAAAGCAACTGTCAGAGACAACGCATGTGTTTTTCAAGCTGCGTGTCGCCAACTATGCGCATTTTACGATCGAATGGTAGTAAGAGAAACTGATGACATGTACGATCAAAAATGTCTTCTGATCGCTACTTTTATGCTTATCCTGAGATCACATTTAGATTCGCCCCATTATCGGATAATGATTATAGCGCTACATAGCCCTTATACATTACTCAAACCCTTCCAAATAGAACTCCTGACCGATTATTCCTTTCAATAGATCATAGATAAAATGAAATATGTATTGATGATTTACATACATGGAAAGATATTCGCCGAACAATACGATACATCGTTCAACATCTTCATTTCCTATCGAATAAAGTGCATTTAATGCCAGTAGATGGTTGCCAGCATTGGTGAGTAAAGAAACATGAACAGAGTCCATGGACACAGTTATCTCCACTTTAGATTAGAAACAGTTCGCACTATTTCAGCATTGTCTCAGTATTCAGATATATCAGATGATTACGAACTGCAGAATGTAGAAAAAATCGAAGACTTACATCAAATCTTGACTGGAATAACTAGGGATCTGTCGCAAATTAATTTCTCTTAGACTGAATAAAATATATTTTCATTTTTCAATAACTTGAAACCATAATAATAAATTCTTTATTTTTTTAATTAAAAACATAGAAATTTCTTATTATAAAATTCTATGCAGTCGTATTGTTAGTGTTACAGCATTATTGTGTTTTTTAATCATCATATTAATATGTTATCGTTCTTCTTGTCGATAATTTTTGAATAAAATCGACATTTAATTGGTTTATAATCCTTAACATCTATCGAATGTGTTTTTAATTTTCCTAGTATTATTTTCTTCTTATCGTATCAAACACTGATTTCAAATATTTTATCAGCTATTTCAGTTGATTGTGTAAAAAAGAACTATTTAAATAAATAGTTTATATTCAAAATTAGTATATTTCAATATCACTTACTAATTTTTTTATGAATGTTATCCAACGTTTTAAATTAGATTGAAAGTTAATGACAGATATCGCTATTTTAGTTTTAGAAGATAGCACTGATATTTTACATAATCATGTATATAATCTAAAATAATTCCTTTTTTTCATTACTGTACGCCAGAACTCAATATTCATTCTGGTTGAAACTGTACAACTAAATTATTTTCTGTGTTTTTTACATAACGTACTTACATATTGATTAGTGTACTGAGTCCTACAGGCTAACCATATTGATGGTCAGTTTCTGTTTATATCTTTAAACAAGAAGCGCTACTTTTTAATTTATTATGATTTTTTATACTAAATCTCTCCTTACTTTTCAACAAAAATTCCTTGGAACCTTTATTCAATTTCTCTATTCAATTTACATATAACATGAAAGATGATGATGTATAGATAAACGCAAGTTCAAAGTTTATTTTTTTGTGTAGTACATTATATTTAAATAAAAAAGAATCAAGAAACTAAATACATTTCTCTTTGTCCACTTTCTTCGAAACTGATTCATGAGTGCTGATGAACACTCGTTCCAGTGAAGATTATGTTCAATACATTGAACAATGATTTAAAGTAAGATGTACGAAACACAAATTCCTTTGGAATGATTTTGGTGATATTCACAGATAGTTGCATAGAGCTCGTCGAGCTTAACCAAAATATGTGTGCTTTCTCCTTTGAGAAGATGTTTTTGAGAGAGAAAATTCTAAAAAACTGAAATTTTTAAAATTCTAAAAAGCTCGCCAAATTTTCAAAAACACTTCGGTTTTTAAACGTTTTCTCTCAAAAATATTTTCTCAAACGGCAAAGTACACATATTTTGGTTCAGCTGAACGGATAAAAGTGAAAAACAGCAGGACAAAAGCCCGCTCGAAGGAACTTGCCTGAATGATCGAGACGATGGGAGGGTAGAAGTCCCAAAACGTCCATTCACATATTCATGGTCAAGACGAAGTCTTAAAATGAATCAAAATCAGAGATACCATTGATGTGGAATACGCTGATTCTGACTTATCTGGATTTTGATTAAAACATCTTTTATCTCCTAAAACTTTGATGTCACAATCTGATTCCGAATTATATAAATCCTACGTCAATAGTGAATTTGCCATTAAACGGTGTCCTCTCAGTTCGTCCCAAATTGACTTCTCAATTCGTCCCACGAAGCTTTTTTTCTCAGTTCGTCCCATATATTTATATATATATTTTTTTCTGATCTATCAGATATCTATGTTCGCGTCTAAAAATAAATAAAGTGTTGTACCATCGTTTAGTCGACGGCGATGGTATTGTAGACAATATAAGGTCCGTATACGTAGCAAAATACCATCGAATAGTTTAGACGACGGCGATGGGTATTGTACACAAGACTAGGTGCGCGTACCGGGCAAAATGTGTCGTGTTAGCCACTACTATCACAAATTTAAACCTAAATAAGTTAAATTGTTTTGTTCACCAAAATGAATCAGCGCATACATGCCAACCAGATACCACCAAAGTCCTCGTCGATATTGCTGTTGATAATATGAAAAAACGTGCAAGAGAGGAAACACTATCTATTCCAAAAATATATTCACAAGAGGTCGTCAGAGCAAGAGTTGCCAGTCCTGGTCTTGCAACTGGTCGTATGTTTCCAACACTTCCGAATGTTGATGCTATTGTAAATTGCTAATATAACTGCTTACACAAACACAACAGTCATATATATCACCGTACGCAAGAGGTACGAACAATTATATTAAAGCTAATTAAGTGCAAACTGATATGGGACGAACTGAGAGAGAAGTGTTGATGGGACGAACTGAGAAAAAAACTTCTGGGACGAATTAGTGGGGACGAATTGAGAAGTCAATTTGAGACGAACTGAGAGTAAGCCCATTAAACTGAGATACAAAACTTAATATGTCACTAATTGGATAGAAAGAATGCAACTGAACGTATTGCTTTAGTGTATTCATTCTGTGTACTTCACCATTCCTCTAAAAAGTCATAATAAAAGCATGTTGGATTATATTAGGTCAGAAATGTTCATCTTCTATTCCAATCAGATCCTAGATTAAATTATAAAAATTTCCTTCACAGAATTCACAATATGCTTCCAAGAGCTGCAGCTTATTAGCTTTGCAGAAATGAAAGGTATAAAAAATCTTTCTTCAGAGGAAGAAAAGGCAGAGCCAACAGAAACTATTGGAGTGTGATTGAAGAGAACCACTTCAAAAGAATTCCGAATATTTCTGCTTTAGTCAGTTTTTGTAATAGAATACGATGTGGTACAGTGTCCAATGTCTTTTCAAAATCAAATGAGATGCTAAATAATTTGTTCTTTTTTCCAAGCCGGTGAGTGAGACGAAGAAGAGTATTTATGGTTATAAAAGTTTGGTGTAGTTAGAAAAGGGTATAATTGTCTACAAAGCACTTTCTTAAACACTTTACTAACTTCAGACAATAGTAAATAGGATGACAGCTTTTGATAAGTAATTTAATTTCTTTCTTATGTACTGCACGTATATAATAGCTTCTTTCCGCGCAAAATGTAATACACCGCTCGAATAAGAAAGAGAGAAAATATGATACAACTGAGGAAAAAGGGCATCGGAACTTATATCCAGAAGTTTGATAGGACTTTGATCGGTACGTAAAGGAGTTTTACTTTTTAAAAACTTTAAACACATCAGAAACATCGAGTTTAATCTCAGATAGAGACTGAGATGATAAAAGAGGTTGAAAGTTATTATTAGTAGATAAGAAGAGCGGCAAAAAACGAGTTTAAAAGACAGTAGATAATAACTTCGCTTAGAAAAATCGTCACTAGCTATAGAAGTTTTAACATTTGGCATAGATATTAAACAAACAAGATGGATGTTGCTTTTATTCTTATTTTCTAAAAGGATCATTTCACTTGCGTAAAAGACAACGGACATATCTTTAAAAATAGGAATATTTTGACAGGAACACACTGCTGAACGACAGTCATAAAATAATCTAATCACAACGCAAGTGCATGATTCGTATCGTTGCTTAAATAAAAACTGGATCTGTCGAATATAATTTTGAGGCAAAAATACACATATCTATATTTTCATACTTATATACTTGATGACGAGGGATTTACTTCAATGGGAAAGAATAAGACAAAATACAGTGAGGAGTTTGGGCAAAGAAGGAAAGATGAGGAGGAAGAGAAGAAGAGAAGAAAATATTATCAATAAGCGTATTTTTTATTGGAATGGCTATTGGCACCTCCGGGGCTGTCAACTACTAACATTGCGGTAGACTGTATAAGTGATCTCGGTAGAATGAGTTGCTTAAATATCGGATGATCTCCTTGCTGACACCGGCAAGGGTGGTCAATATCAATTTTCCCAAGGGGGAAAAAGCGGAATGGGACGGAATGGCAAGGGGGAAATAGCGGACTCCTGGACTCCTATGGACTCCTGGACTCCTATGGACTCCTGGACTCCTATGGACTCCTGGACTCCGATGGACTCCTGAAGTCCAGGAGTCCAAGAGCAAAGTGTTCTTTTTTGGGAATCATTTCCCAAAAAAGAACAAAAGTGTTCATTTTTTGGGAAGTGATTCCCAAAAAAGAACACTTTGC
>CAJNOQ010007409.1:0-12328 GCA_905250885.1 Didymodactylos carnosus
AATGCTACAAAAATTTCTTCTTTGATTTCATTATAAAGTACATCCATACAACCAAAACTATCAACTACAAAATTAGAAAATGGTTTAGTGGCTACAAGTATAGAAAATATTTAAAAACAAACATTCATTTCTGAACTTCATTCAATTTTAAAATTCAAAAATATCGGATTAAGATGGAAATTTTTCTTTCTTATTTCAATCAAACGTTAAGCTACTCTATTGTCTTAGACTAGTTCACCTTTGAATATTTATATCAAAAGCGTATAATTACAGAAAAATGTAGCGTAATTACAATATTTTGAAGTAATAGTGATGGAGGAAAGGACTGACAGATAGTTATCCATCAAGGTATGGACATTTCAAACACGACGTGTGATGTTACACTTATGAGGATCACATATTTTTAATCATCACCAGAGAAATTCTACTAGACCAGCTCATCATATTCAACATCCGGTCTAGTCATGCATTGATTATGTAGCTGGTGTTAGGGAATCTATCAAAGATGTTGCAACCTAGTAAGCACAAATTGCATAAAGGCTATACCTATGCAAGCCATAACCTAAAGATTCATCATCACTAGTGAATTTTATGGGCTTATAAGTAACTTATATGTATGTTTCATGGAGAATGCTCGAACAGTGAAAGTCAGCAAGGAAAAATTGTAGAATATTAAAGCTCTGTGTGCCGTAATAAAAGCAAAACAAAACCGATATGTTATTCATTAATACAAATTCATCAATTACTTCTTTTTTTTGCAAAAAACTGTTCCCGTAAGATTTTCAGAAAATCCATTGAAAAAAACATTTATATTGGAGATTGATAGAGCCGTACTTGCCGATTCCGTCAAACGTCAACATTTATCCAGTTGTTCAAGATCTATTCAATGCTTTTTTAAAATACGTTTATCTCATCACTAATAGTGCTTATTTCAAATCTAAAATAATTGAATATTTTACGATTTAGTGTTAATGTGCAGATTTCTTCTTGTGTATATCTGAGCGCAGCTGTTTTACTCGTTTTTTACAAGAACTATTTGGTTGGTATGTGCGATTCATCAAGTCTTCCGTGAAAAACTGTCAAGCCCGGCTATTTCTCTGTAAAAATATGAATGACAGTACGATTTCAGAATAAAGTTAAATTTTCTCAAGGGAATATTTATACTCGATTAACATTGTATAGTAGAACATGCTGTAATGGAATGAACGATACCTTCATGACGTCCAATAGATTTCAGAGAAAAAGAAAAAAAGGATAAGTTTCAACTAATGACAAATGATGGAAGAAGACTATCAGATGTGCATCTTTATCTTCTAAAGACTGCTCATTTACATGGGAGTGTAGTTTACTTGAATTCTTTTTCTCCTAATTTGTATTAACCTTTGTTTAAATAATGTTTTTTTAAAGTGGAATGTAGGATGGAATTATAAATACTAATAATAATAAAATTGACCTGTCTAGAGTCTGATGTTCAAAGACATGAAGTGAAGCAATAAAAAAAAGAAATGAAAAATGTAAATAGAAGAATGTGTTTTAAATAACAAAGGTATTTTTTTTTCTTTCGTTTTAATTTGACACTTTTATTCTACTTGCACGTTTGTCGTTTTTTTTTGTACATATACACACTAACGTTAGTGAAATATCTTGATAGATTGTATAATATAGTTAGATCTTTTTTTATACAAAAAATAATTTAAAACAAAAACTTTTTTATTAATAAATAACAATAGCACTCAAATAAAAATACTTTTTCATGTTTAATACGATAATGTAAATACGTATAAATTTCAGCTTATAAGTACTCTTCTCCTTTTTTTTGATAATTTTTTTTTATTTTGGGTTGAACTCTTGTAGAGAAAAATCTGTAATACAAAATAAGACCACTACCAACGTTTCACGACCTATTTGTGCAGAAGTTATGAATTTTTTCATGTTTTTGCTCAAGAGGCTGAAAAAACTTCAAAAATAGGTTTAGTTTTGTTAATTTTTCTTTCATTCGTAATGTTTTCAAAATTTTTCTTCTACAGAGCAGAATGTTTTCTTTACAATGAAATCACTCTCAAAATTTTCCAATATGTTTTCGCGGAAATATGAGTATCACCCTGAAAAAGTGAGCTATTCGATGTCTCCTGTAACGTTCAAAACACAGTCTGACTGACACTGACACTTTCAAGCAGAATAGCATATTTTTTGAAAAAAATTCAGATTATGAGGTAGGATCTGAATTATCTGTAGTAAAAATTTTGGGCTCGATCGGTCCCTTGCTTGAGGAGTCGTAACGTGACTTGACGAAAATCGCGGCCTTCAGAAAATCCATAGAAGAAACATGTTAGAAAATTCGGGATAAAAATACATCAATGTTTTATTTCTGGTGAATATTTGCACGTAATCGGATTTTTGCTACCATCTAATTGAAGAAGGTGAAAAAGAAGGAGAGTTATACTGACAGTGAAGCAAGCAATTCTCGTGCTGTTTAAAGTACGATCGGTTTAATGAGAGAGAAATTAAGTGAAATAGAAAATTTTGAGAAATTATCTCTTGCACTCAACTCTCTAAATCTTAAATTTATTATGACCTTGTTGAAATTCATTTTATTTTCCTAACTATTTTAGTTTTAATATCGAACATTTTTGATTTTCTTTGTAAACTTTATTCATGAAATACATCATGGTTGTCGACTAAATGTTGTCTTTCTTTTTCGATTAACGTTTAATGAAATACACACATACTTCTGTCGATTAATGTGTTAAAAAAATAATAGAAAACATAATATGCTGAAGGTATGTAAAGTGTGTATTTAAGCAATTGAAATTGCCGCTTTTTTTTTGACTTCTAAAAATATTCTATGTTTTTTTCTTCTTCTTCTAGATATTAGAAGATGTTAACGACAATAATTGACAATACTAAGTTTGAGAGTGGCAATCAATTACCAATATTTGTGAACAGTCTTACAGGTTCATTAGTTATTCATACTGCAGATAATTACTCAGGTGTACGAAAATGGTATTTTTTCCATGATTCTGGATATGTGTTATTTTTACGTTTAATTAATTTGACAAATCTTAATCCATACGTGTATACATTTAATATTTATAAAGGAAACACAATCAACGATGAATTAGTGTATAGTTCTTTGTTAAAATCAACAAATTATTTAGAATTAAATGTAAAAAGTTCAAATGCACTGGCAGAATTAATAACTGCTGAAAATAGTACACAAAATGTTTCATTTACTATTGAATATTTATTTCAAAGTAAGAAGTATTTCGTCTATTTACGATTGATATACTCATAAGAAAGTATTTTAAGCTTCATTACACACTCATTTTTTATATCTCTTTTAGAATTAAATTCACGTAGTGGTGTAACAAATTCTTTTTCTAAACAAATGAAAGCCGTTGGAAATGAATCTACTACTACCACTTCATTTTATCAGCAACCATCATTTATTGCCCTTATGTCTATTATTGGTATTCTATTCATTATAGTTCTGTTTATCATCATCTTTCTTTGCTATAGAAAAAGTATGCAAAAAAAAGCGAAACATTCTCTGAAAACTACACATCCTCGTCATCCCTATTCACTAAAAGAAAGAGTAAGACATTTTATTCAAGGTAAACCATCGAAACAAACCGATCAGTCACATTTAACTTCTCTAACATCATCATTTTCTTCATATTCTGTCGATCAAAAAAGAAATCATATTCAACCAACAACCATACCAATTCAAAATAATAATAAAACTTTACTAGATCAATCTCCAACATCGTCAAATATGATCAATAATGCTATATTACCATCTCAACGTTATCAACAATCCATAATGAATGCATACTTAACAGATTTACAAAGTTTTCATCCAAATATTAATCCAAGAGAAATGAATAATTATTTATTTGTCGATTTACATTCAACATCAAGTGAAACATTTCCAGATGGTAGTGCTGATTATGAAGCATCTACAACAACAAATATTGATGATGCCATAGAAACTGTTGCTCATATAAATAATCAAAATCCCAAATATTCAAGACGAAATATATGGGGTAAAAATGATCGAAAACAACGTCATTTAAATGCAGTTGATCAACCGAGATTTTTAATGCGAGAACGGCAATTACCTGTAAATATGTTATCATTACCACAATTACGAAGTTTAAATATTTTTCAAAATGATAATACTACAACATCGATAAATACTCTAAATCAAAATAGTAGTTCGACATCAACAGAATTCTCAGTGACAGATGATGATTTTGATAACAGTCATTTCTATCATGTCAATCAAAATCCAATGAAAATTATCAAGGAAGAAGTGGAAGTAGAAGATGATGAAGAAGAAGAAGAAGATGATATTCCACAACATCATTCTACATTTCGTTCACTTGAATATCAACTTACATCACCAACAATGCAAAGTATATCAACTAATCAAAGACAAAATAGAATTAAACATTTTAATAAACGATCATCTATTCCCGTGCAGACCGGTCCATCTATGATTCTAAATGCAAATCATTTACTTGATCGATCAACATCTACAAGAAAATATAATGATCAACAAAATATTTTCATGCAAAATAATAATTCATTTGAACAACAACAATATTTTGAAAAAGTTTCAACAAATCATGGAGATGATAGTAGTGATACATCGCTTATGAACAACGAATCTAAAGTTAATCAGATTGGTGATGGTATAGCTTATATTAATGATTCTATTTTAGTTTAGAAAATTTTGTTGTAAAGAGATTTTTAGCAAAAAAAGAATTCTAATTTTTTCAAATAAGATTCTTCTTATCATTATCTACCATAGAGAATTACAGCAATGGTATGTGTATCACACATCAAAAATGGTTTTTTTATGGTTTTTTTTCTTCAAATACAATCACAAAAGACAAACACAAAAAGAAAAAGAAAAATTTTTTAACTTAGATCTTACAAATAAAATAGACAGCAATAAAATATAGAAAAAAATTCAATTTAAAAGACCACAGGTAGAGAGCGACCGAAGAACTTATTATTATAGTCTGATGGACATAAGTTCAAAAACAAACAACAAACTATCAAAGCAGCTTGATTAAATAAATATCAGATGTAAATTCCATTCGCACATAGAAGGAACAATATAAAAAGATTTTTTTAATACGATAAAATCAGATCAATCTCAATGAACTATCATAAAACCATGCACAATCTTTTTAAAAATAAAAAGTATACATAAACGATCTACAAAAAATTTGTGGGAGATAAAAAAGAAAATGGTTGATAGGAATGAAATGTGCCACAATAAAGGTAAACACAGTTCATGACTGACCGAATAATGCTAGGATTTTTCTTTTTGCAAAAAGATACACTATAAGGAAATATACTTTTCTTTTTAAACACATTTCAGTTTATGACCTAGTATTTGAACGAAAACGTATTGTGGCAAATATGTCATCAATATAATTTATCCATCGGTATCCGATAATTAAAAATGTTGAAGCAGCAGAAAATCCGACTAATAAACGTAATTTTTCTTCATTTGGATATATTGATCTGATAATAGACATTAATAATACCGAGCCAAAATTGAAGATTACAGAACCAAATACACTAAAACAGAGACGATGAAAAAAAAAATTAAAAAAGAAATTCATTTTTACCTGTATAGTACACGATCAAAAGGTGATGGAGCTGTTGCCAAATGTTTTGAACCAAACAAATATAAACCAACTCCAAGATGTGAGCCAAACCAAAGTGTATTTGCTATGGCAACATCATTTTTTCCAATAATTCTGAATATCAGAAAAAAAGCATTTTAAAGAAAAACAAGTTTTCTAAATGATTGTTCAACGTACTTTGAAAAGGTGGCAGGTGCTAAAACATGTGTACTGAAACCGAGTAAATTTGTTGTGGAGAATAATGGAATATACCGATATAAAATTTTTTTTCTTATATCCGCATAACGATGGGAGGTTCCCTCAGACATCGCCTATAATATCTATTGTGTGATCTAAAAAACAAAAAGATTCTATAAAATTAACAAAATTGAGGGATTTCTGCAGTATAACAGTCGGAAGAAATGTTTGACATGTTTAAAGCTATCTTATTTTCCTCCGGGTATTGCTAAAAGACGCGGACACCCCCAAATTAAAATCTGAGTTAGCCAATCGATAGAGCTCGTCGAGCTGAGTATAGCAATCCCTAACGAACACTTAAACATTTTTTTTATAGTTTCGCTTTTTAAGCATACATTTTGAATGAACACTCACACACACCTAAAGAACGCCCACGAACATCCACGAACGCCTACAAACACCCAAAAAAGTGTACCAGATTCATCTCCAGGTTATTTTGGGTTGAGGGTGAGCCTTCCAGTACCTCACCCTCACCCCACACCGCACCCTCAGCCCAGAATAACCTGGAAATAAATTTGGTACACCTTTTGGTGTTCTTACCCTTTCTTCTTTGTGTTCGTGAGTGTTCGTAGGTGTTCGTGGGTGTTCATTCAAAATGTATGCTTAAAAAGCGAAACTATAAAAAAATTTTTGGGTGTTTGTTAGGGATTGCTATACTCAGCTCGACGAGCTCTATCGATTGGCTAACTCATATTTTAATTTGGGGGTGTTCGTGTCTTTTAGCAATACCCTTTTCTCCATGCTGTTGCTAGGCAATAATCATCAAGGTCTATTATTATTCGATTTTTAGACACGATCTGCTCACTCATTTTTCTGATAAACTGTATCATATCAGAAAATAGCACTACCGTAGATGAGTGCAGCCGATGTTCTATTACGGAACCTTCCCTTTTTCCGCGAATTTGCTAGGTTTTTATAAGAAAAATACGAAAAAAGGATTTAACGTAGAACTTTTGGATAGCGAGACACAGTAGATCGACTAGATCGTATTATTGTCAGTGTATTATATAAACTTTTGCAGGCCAGCGGATCTTTGATAGGCGAAATCTCAAAGGTTAATGACGTTTTTCATTAAGTAATCAAATTTTTTTAGTTTCGATCAGGAGGCGTAATTTCTTCTCTAGCAACGAATTTTTTGTAAAATGTTTCCAAGTTAAAATTCAACACCGAACGGATCGAATGAAACAAAATCAATTTCCTTTTATTTACTCGATACTAGTTTATGTTCTATGTGCTTCAGTGCAGTGGGCAGAGATTATTCTATTAGATAGATTTTTTGAAGTGAGATATTTGTGAGTAAACACTAATATTCGATAGAAAATCGGAATTGA
This sequence comes from Didymodactylos carnosus, assembly GCA_905250885.1. Taxonomy (NCBI): domain Eukaryota; kingdom Metazoa; phylum Rotifera; class Eurotatoria; order Philodinida; family Philodinidae; genus Didymodactylos; species Didymodactylos carnosus. The sequence goes on from CAJNOQ010007409.1 coordinate 7,235, forward strand.
AAATAGTATGTCAGATATTTGGACAGGCAGTTTATTAGTTGAGAGAATTCTAAACTGGTAGTGTCATAATACCTGTCAGTCTCTTATGGCATTCCAGGTCTACTAAAAGATAATCATGATATTTGCTGTGCTCATAAAAAGTTCGACAAATTTCTGACAGAATAAAAATTCCCAAAACCTGGACAGTGTTAAAATTTAAGCTGGGCAAATTTCCCGCTTCTTCACCCTAATCGAAAATACTATATGACGTATACATCCCAGCCCTCTCCCTCGTTTCTAATGTTCCGGTAGTTTACGTGTGTTGTAGTCTCAACGGTAATTCTAATGCTCAATAGTTGTCTGATCATCCAAACAGTGGTGATGTGTCCAAAAACAGGAGAGGTGCATGCAAAAATAAAAATACACTAGAAACGGGTAAATAAAAGGTTTCATTGTGAAAAATGCAATCCATATGAGGAAAAGAATCACGATAGGCCACGATCATTTTGTTTATAGACCAATAAAAGGAGTTTATACTGGTAGCGACACTTTCTTGATCTTCTACCTAGTAGATTTTCTATTTTTGACGAGAGGTACCGTCAAAAGTTTAAGAAAAATTTTGAAACTAATATTATTTTCCCACGGAAATTTTTGTGCGCCATTTTGTTCGAAAACTTTTCCTAGACTTTTGACGAGAGCCTCGCCAAGAATAGAAAATCTTCTGGGTTATCGAGTGTGCTGAATACAAATGGTATGTGGACTGAGGCTAAATGACTCATCCCTTCTATAACAAATTATGCACTTTGAATATGTGTCAGGTAAAATGAAATTCATTGGGTGAATGTATTAAATTAAATAAAGTTTTTAATCAGAAAAGTTTTGGCGTTTTGGGTTTTTTCTGGAAAGTAGTAGTTTTCGAGATAAATAAATTTTGCCGAAACGGCGGCGCTACTATAAAGTGTAAAATGCATTTATTTTGAAAACTGCTGCTTTCCAGAAAAAAACGCCAAAACTTTTCTAATTAAAAACTTTATTTAATTTAATAGATTCACCCAATGAATTTCATTTTACCTAACATATATGCATCCGCTAATGATTGCATTTTTTAATCGTACAACAATCCGTCAGTCCCCACACTAAAAGGTCTTAGACGTTTTTTTTCTGACAGCTTCACTTTGCCTTAAATGCCTTAAATGCCTTAAATGCATTACAGAACAATCGCCATTAATAATAATAATCAACAGCGTTAAAGCTGAGAGTAAATATTACATTACCCACTGAAATCTTTTTATCTAGTAACAGAACAACGTTGGAACTACTTGTGCCCCAAATATTTCTAAACTTCATATTATGCCAACGGAGAAAATCGATTTTGAAAAATGACATGTTTGTCTAAAATGACTTTTGGAATTTTCTGAGTTCTTTCTCGCAGAACTGGTATCTACATACAAAGAAGCACAGAAACTAAGAAATTTTTATCCTCCATACAAGACTGTTTTCAAAGAAACCTGGTCCGGGTCGCATTAAAAGTTCTGCGGGACCAAGACCATCCTGCAGAACTCGATCTCTAGGTCCTGGTCCCAGTCCCGTAAAAAGTCCCGCGGGACCGAAACCGTCCCGCAGACCTCTACTCAATCGTCGTTTATATGAGATGGCTCTTTAAAGGGAAAGTGAAGTGACGGAAAAAACGCGTCTAAGAATCACGAAAGGAAGCACTTTTATCCCTTGGCCGTTAAATCATCTATTCCGCTGTCGCCGAAACCGTTTATTCACGTATCAAAATTCAATAAAGCTCAGTTTATTCTGCACTTTGATCTTCGAGTTCCAACCAACCAAATGGAAGAATAAGCTAGGACTAAATTCAGTGCTAGCGTATCCTGATCATAAGCGACGATGATGATTAAGCTAAGCTACTGTAGAGGAGAAAGCTGCTGGGAGCAGCTTTTTGTCGTCCATCATTAACTTTTGACCGCTTTGAAATTTGATGTAAAGGTATAAATTAAAGCCTGATTTGAGTAAATATAATTAAATTTAACGTTATTTTAAGAATTACTGTGCTGAAATTCCGCGTCTGCGTTGAAGTTGAGAGGCGTCGCTTGTTTGCGGCAGTAACTGATCCGTTCCGCATCTTAGAGATAGTATTTCTGTTTCTTTAGAACGTCCTTGTTTGTCATTTAAACTCGATACTACTATACTTTATCAGGTCACTTTTTCGATGAGATGGAATAAAATTCAATCGTAATCAAGCTTTAATTCATGATCATGAGTAATTATTTAATAAAGACTGTTTTGAGAGGAAACTTCGGTATCCCTGTAATTTATCTTGGCGCTTCGTCAGGAAAAGAATTACGAAGCACGTTTATTTCTTAGTAAAAAATCTAGGTTTTTGTCAAACACATTAACTTTTTGAGTCCAAGAAACCAAAAAAACGCAAGGTCCTAAGCAAACATCACCTATGGGAAAAATCTAGATACATTTCATCTGTAATCGGGCGATACACGACTAGTTGCCATCGAGATTACTAGTTGGAAGAGGGACTTTTAACTAGATGTGAGTGCATGTGTAACTAGCAATAGTTAAATCGATCGATTATCGGGCAATAAATCGATAGTTGCAACAAGAAGAAATCTAGCAATCGCCCGATTACTAGATTTCCATTGTCGTTACCCGATAGTTGCAACCGAGTAAAAATCTAGTAATCTAGATGAATCGGGCGATACTAGATTCTTTTTTGACGCTTGGTGTTCCAGGTCGAGACACCTCTCTTTTAAGAATGTTCACTCAAATAGTTGGTATCTCGATTTCACCAAGCTACACTGTAATCTTGACAATTATTTATAGAAAATCAGAATTTTCAGAAAGTCCATATATGAAATCACCGAGGATTTTCTATTTTACAGAAAATCGAATTTCCAAGAATCTAGAAAATCCAGGAGGATGTTCTAGATTATTGGGAATTATTTATGGAAAATCCATGTTGATTTTCAAGAATCTTGAAAGTCGGTGTCGATTTTCTATAAAACAGAAAATCCTCGGCGATTTCATATATGGACTTTCTGAAAATCAATGGTGATTTTCTATAAATAATTTTCAAGATTGCCGTGTAGAAGAACACTAGAACAATTCTAGAAATATTAACGCAAAAATTCTATAGCCAAATCTGTGTATCTTATATAGCTACATCTTTGCAAAACAAAAAGGTGAATGACTGTCATCAGCCGTAGCAATTATGTATAGAAAATCCTCTTTGATTTTCTACTAATCTGAAAATCGATCTCGATTTTCTATAAATCTGAAAATTCTCCTTAATTTTCCAGATTCTTGAAAATCAACATTTTCTGTATAGTTGTAAAATCGGTGAGGATTTTCTAGTCGATTTTCTATAAAACTGAAAATAATTCAATATTACAGTATACCTCGTTGACTTTAGGGTCAGTTAGAGCTTGAGCTCAAAACAAGTACAAAGTAATTTTATTTCTTTATCTTTCTCATACTGAAAAACGTTTCTTGGTTCACAGGAACTGTGTTTATCTTTTTATGTTACTCTGCTTTATGCTGATAAGGGTTTGCACCACGTTAGAAAATAAGACGTGTGCTGCATATAAGACACAGATAACATATGTAAAGAAGAAATAAAAATTTTACATGTTAGTAGTATTTTTCGATCAACGAAACTTCATTTTTTCACTTCTGTCTTTATCAAGGATTGTATAAAAGAATCAGAAAGAATGAATCATCCATTCTTCTCCAATATTCACGCAATCAGCTTGAATAAAGCCCCCTCTAGCATTCTGTTCTAACTTATCTTAAGGGTAACCCCCCCTTTCTTTATCCTCTTGCAAACTAAGTAAGGAAGCCGATGTCGGATCGGGTTCTAATTTATACCAGAGGCAGAACATCGAAAAAGAAAATCGATGTATTTTTGTCCAGAATTTTCTGACGTGTTCTTCTATGGGTTTTCTGGAAAACTCCAGTTTTCATTGGTACACATTACGACCCCTCGAAAAAATGATCCGATCAAGTTCAAAATTTTACCCCCGATACTTCAGACCCTATCTTAGGTTCGTTTGTTTTCTTTTCGAAAAATATTCTTACCTTCTCGAGATATCCGAAAAATATTCTTACCTTTTCGAGATATCCGAAAAATACTGAAAATTCCATATAAAAAACCGGTTTTTCATTTTGTAAACCTTCTCACGCCGAAAGGTGAAGTGGAAAACGCTTTTTAAAAAAACGAACCTGAGATATGGTATGAAGTATCTGTGATAAAACCTTGAGCCCGATCGGATGATTTTTTCGAGTGGTGGTAATGTGTGCCAATTGAAAGGACTATTAAAAAAACGGATAGTGAGAAAAACACTTATTATACGCACGGCTCTGTTTTTCAGGACATTTGCGGCAATGCTTATATCTCTAAGAAAACTCATCGGAAAATTCTGGAAAACATCTTACTTTGAAGAACACACTTTCTTCTATCATGCTATATATAAGAAAAAAGTTTGAATATATAGAAAAGGAGAGAAAAATTTACAAACGTAAAAAATTGAGATTTTCTAGGCTTTGAAGGAAAAATTTAAAAACTTCGTAATTTTTTTAGGCAAGGTCATGGAGAGCTGAAAATAGTCTCATTTTATAGCCCAGACTTGCCTCGACAGTAGACTACGTTTAGCTCAAAATGACAGCTTTTTTGCAAAAAAGAGTGCCATTAACCAATGAAAGATAAGTTAAGAGATTGTCATTGCCAATGACGTAAAATGACGCCGTCATTAAAGTTAGCAGGGTATCTGTCATTAATTTTAATGCTGAGAGCTGTCATTATGGGATGAAATCTAACATCAGGATACTAGCATTTCCATGACATGTATGGAAAAATTTCAATTTTTTTCTACCTCAACTAAATGACACGTAAAGGTTAAAGTAAGTTTTCTTAGTACTCAGGTGATTTTTCTGCAACATAAATCTGGAAAAATCTTTGCAGTAACTTTGCAGATTCTGCAGATTTGAAGCAGATCTGCATTGCAGATGTGCCAAGATTTGACCAAAGATCTGATGCAGATCTGCAAAAAAATCTTTACAGTTTCTTTGCAGTTCCTTTGCAGGTTTTTTGCAGAGAAA
>CAJNOQ010007410.1:0-12328 GCA_905250885.1 Didymodactylos carnosus
CGATCTTCTGGAAAACCAGTTTTCGAGAAGATCGGTTCTTGAAGGCCTATCAGCAGCATTCATGGTGATATTCGGAATCAGCATCGTCGACTACCTATAGTCCACTCGGTTTCGTTGAAAAAGCGATTTATCAGTTAGGGCACTTCCCTCGTAAGATTGAATAATTCAGCAGTAGTAGAAATATTGAACACAAATCTTTGTTGTTAAGTCATGGCCTAGGTTTTCGGTCGGCTTAATTCTTTATTTTAATTCTTTGAAGAGTAATCCTTCGAATTACCAGGATCATATAGACATGGGTACATCAAACAACACCAGTACTCACTTTCGGCAGAATTTAACGTTCAGTTGGACTGAAATATATATTTATTCAATTTTCAAGCGAATCTTTTGAGTACGACGGACAGGTATCGCCATGATATGAATAGTAGATAATATCAATCTATGTGCTGCTATTCATTAGTTGTATCTTGTAGCTATAACATCTTCGACGCTATCCTTGTGTTGTTCTCTCATTGAGAACAAAAGACTCTTGATTTTATGGTTAGGTCAAATGGTTAGTCCCCAACACCTTTTCAAGTCATGGTGAGTTGCCAAGATGAATACTAAAATATTGAAACGAAAGCTACATGTTTGGTTAAAATAAAACTATAGCAACTAGAATTGGTTAGAAAAACAAATGAAATGAAAAATTATTATCCAGGTTTTCGATCTAGAAAAGTATTTGCAAGTCAAAATAATATGATATTTGCAGCCAGCAAGAAAAACTGTGCTGAATAATGCATTTTTGCATGTTTTTGTTTCCCACTTTCTATGAAAAGATTTTTGTCTTAGGATAAAGTAGTTTCAGAAATCGACAGCAAAATTATTGTGTCAAAATTTAGCTGCTTAAGAAACTAAGACTGAAAATTTCCAGGAAAATAGTGCGTGTTCAGTTAAATCAATTTGATCAATTTTTCATTCTAACTATGAATAATGTTTAAAAACTTGGGTTTATGGGTAAATTTGGACGCTTTATCCAATAAGATCATAAAAAATCGCTTTATTTTTTGACTGTGTTATGAGTACTTTGCGTGATGCTTCGTATCCCTTACAAATCCTCCCTTCAGATATCCCTAAAGAACAAAAAAGTAGAGTATCATGAACATTGTTACAAAAGAATGGTTCAATCTGTCGAATGAAATTATTTTCTGGGCTTCTGAAGTTTTTTGAAAAAACCTGAAAAATTTTAGGCGCTCATCCGAAAAACCTGGCAAGTATCTTGATTTTTTTACTCTCACCGCTGGTTAATAAAATATAGTTTTTACTATACTTTAATTTGTACAATTATTATTAGCAACTAAACGTTTCGACGTTTACCAACGTCTTCGTCCGTAGCATAATTTTAGAAAAACTTGACAATAACATTAAAATAACACACGTCTGTAGTTCGATGTTAAATCTACAGTTATGACCCATAACGAACAATTTACTTCTAAGCATAACGGGTCATGCAAAAGCTTTGTCCCTTTTTTGTTTACTCCATATCTCAGTCCTGAAGCATGGTGTAAACTTAATTCTTTTTCCATTAGAAAGAGCAGAAATATATAAGAACAGTGTCCACCAATCAGTTGGAAAAGGAGATATTAGTTTTCAAAGACAAGCCGTCAATAACTTATCTGTAAAGGCGAAATATTTCCCTCCTGCACTGGAGAGTCAATTACTATCACTTTAAATACGGTTTTCCAGTGTACATACAGGACAAGAGGAGAATTTAAGAAGAAAACTCTGGTATGATTTTTAAAGTAGAAAATGTCTGGAAAAGTGATGACATTAGTGTGAAATTATTCAACACTCTGATCATTCTAAATTAGAACAGTTTATTTCTGTGATGGAAACATATTTCATTGATATTCCGTACATCAAATGAAAGCTCTTTGAATGTACTATCATGATGACTGTGAATAGGATAGAAACTATTGACTTCAAGTAGTGGAGTACATAAGAGGAAAAAGCGGACTTCAGGACTTCGAAGTCCCCTGAAGTCTTGAAGTCCACTGGAGCCTATTGAAATCTCATGAAGTCTGCTGGAGTGGCTTAAAATAACCTTCTGTGACTAAAAATAGCTAGTAGTTTTGTTCTTCTTCGAAGATGAGCAATCAAAAGAAGACTTTTATTCGAAACGATGCTATATTCTATATACTCATATACTCAGCTTCTGCCTAAGCCCTCATCCCCCCTCAGAAACATATAACTTTTTATAAAAAGTCGATATTGAGCTAAACATATCCTCAGATAGCCAACAGTACCTACTATCAGAATGTAACGTTATTTGGTCCTCATCGAAGAGGTATGAAGGATTTTAGAAAAGTTTTCTGAAGCCTTAAAAAGGCTGACTTTCGAAACAAATTTACTTTCTGGTAAGAAAGCAGATCTAAAAATACTTTCAAAAACATTAGAAAATAGAGTAAACATTTTTGATCAAAATGAGATATCTCCCAGCTCTGAATGATGTTCTAATCAAGAGTTATGAGAGTTTCACTGGAAGCCCTAAAGCTTGCATCAGATACTGGCGCTTCCATATCTCGAAAGCGACTTTCACCTTAACACCGTTTCGTAGCTGCAGGATTTCTCAGTAACGAAACGTCGAAGAGAGGTCCAGAAGCTCTTAAACTGAAGTTAACACATGTGGCTAGAGGCTAATAGAGCCCGATTTTTGATATTCGCTGTGGATTTGTGGTTAGAAAAATAATAAAAAATGAAATCTTTATGGAAGTGCAAGTTAGTGAGATCTTTTCGCAAATTGGACCTTTGACGCTGATCTTAATTTGAAAAGTGAAATATCAAAAATCTGGCTGCAGACGTGTGTTATTTTAATTTCGCTGTCAAGTTTTTCTAAAAGTTATGCTACGGATGAAGACGTTGGTAAACGTAGAAACGTTTAGCTGCTGAAAATAATGATTATTTGAATAAAAATTTAGTAAAAACTATATGTAATTAACAACTTGTGCTATATTCGTATCGGAATAATCCAATAAAATTTGTAAAGATGACAACTGTATTGAAGTATCAATTATTGAAAAATTTACAACATGTGTAAAACGGCTTTCGAAAACTCTTTTGTTCATAGCAGAGGTTTCTCAAAACTTTCCAAAACACATGAAATAGGCGTATTTTAGTCTTTTATTTCATGACACTTATACATGACTTTGCGCAGCTATTTTCAAAGAAATGCAAAAGTAGACTTTGATCAACATTGTCACGATTTCTTTTCTTTTTCTTTTGAAAGCTTATATAGGTAGGTCATCCAGCATTGAAGAAAATGGGAGCTCGACAAGGTTATTCACTTTTGAACGGCCTAGCATTTTTACCATTCTGTTTTTTCGGTATAAGTGGATTATTAGTATCAGTTATAGCTACTGTATCTATCAATCCAATTCTTGTGTTTATTGGTGTTGTTATATGTGTAGATACTTTATCCATTACTCCGAAACGACATTATCCGGCATTTTTAATCGGACTTATGCCTGTCATAGCCGATTGGGCTAATGGTACGATAGCGAATGGAGTGGCGTCAGCATATTCAAAATCAAATATGACATTCAGTCAAGCACAATCGTCTATTACTGGTTTCAACTACCAAGGATTAGTAAATTTTAGTGGTGGTGCCCTATTACAATGCATTTTCTTGACAGCTATTATGATGTATATAATTGATCGAAAGTTTATTTATGCTTGCGTTTGGAGTTTACTAGCGGGTCTATTTGCATTTTTCGGTTTAATCAATGCCAGTGGTGTTGGTGTTTTGTATCGAAAAGACGATTATGGATGGAAATTTACAACTGGATATACAATGTTAGCTGTACTATTTCTTGGATTTGAATTTTGTCAACGGCGTCAGTGGATTGAACAACCCGTTAGTGAACCAGATGATTTATCCTCGCTTGAATGGGCTGAATGGAATAGGCAACAACAACAACAGACGAATAATACTAATCAAGATGAAGAATTAAAAACAAAATTTCAAACTTTTTTTTGAATAAATTTGTACTTAAAATAATTATTTTTCTGTTTTGTATTCAAACAACATGTTTGACTTATTGGTTTGCTTGATGTTTTAGTTATATATTGTTGATAATAAAAAATTAATAAAGAAGAAAAATATGGATATAAATGAGAATTGTAGAAATTAATTTAATTTAGAGAATTTTAACATACGAAATCCTGTTCATATTTTGACCATTTCCATTATGTAGAACAAACCAATTCCATTATGTAGAACATTTGTGACAACCTATAAATCAAAAGTGTTTGGCCTTAGTGTACTCTTCCTGGTATACACGATTTTTTCCATACAAGCAAAATTCGAGAACTTATCTTAAAAATATCGTAAATTCTTGATTACCCGGGAGCTATAAGAAATGAAACCACAATTTTTTCAGGGTAGATAGTACTCGATGTCCACTATCGACCGACATACAAATATTACGTATCTCTTTCATCCATCATGTTGCCATATAAGGGCGAAACGGCGTTCTGAGGTACACTTTTGTGACGTACAGTTCTCCGAGGTTTGTGTCTACAGTGAAATCGGGCTAATTGCAATGGATAGTACTCACAATGTGCTATCTAGGGTCACAGTACACATATTATAAACATTATGACCCAATCATTCCACATTAGATATAATCTACCATATTATGAGCTGAATTTAACTGAACTGAGTTTATTTTGGCAACAAATAATCGTCCACATAGAAAAAACAAAAATACAGTTTGTTGCACAGGAAAGCAGCAAAAAGTGTGACCCTATCTTATGAGGTGTTTTTTTTGATTGATCGGCTAATCGATTCGTTACAGCTCATGACGATTGGAGAGCAAACTGTGATTTGATGGTGGATAATCGCGAATGTACACCATGAAATCGCAGTTTGCTCTCCAATCGTCATGAGCTGTAACGAATCGATTAGCCGATCAATCAAAAAAAACCTCATGGGTATAACTAGACCCGCCACCTCAACTAGAGAAAGTAAACAAGAGTCAACAAAAAATAAAAAGAATAAGAAACCTACGAAGAATCACATCAAGACTCTGTCAATATCAAGAGACTATTATAAACTTTAAACTAAGCCTATAATGTGTATGCAATAAATAATTATCCATTGTGTTGTTCCTCATTAAATAATTTAGGGGCTAGCTATAAAGTTATTGGAGATTATAGCAAAAAAATAGTAACACTGAGTTCGACGTTAAAAACGTTTTCTTCAGTCAGTAGTAAGTATACACAGATACCCTTCGGTGTAGGATGAGACAAAAAATAAAAACGCGAAACAAATAAAAAAGTTAAGTGTTCTTTGGCCTCTGGAGTTGTTCGCTCATATCCTGCTATCAATTCAAGGTCATTCATCAGATCAAGATCCTCTAAACATATCTAGCTTAAATTATGATCGTCATTTCGCCAAGAGTGACAGTTAGAATTTGTTTTCATTACACTTTTTCAGTATTTTGATGTTATTGTTCTTGCACCATTGAAGTGCACACGCTGTGTCTTCATCAGACATTGGAAAATACAAATAAACTGTTAGGTGGACATCATAGTTTTACTTGTTATATGTACATGTGTTAGGTGAAATAATGAAAAGAATTTTATTGAACAAAGAAGTTTAGAGAGAAGAAAAATATCGTAAGATACTCACAATGAACGAAAGCGTTTTATACAAAAATTAAAGTTATTATAATCTCTCGTACGAGAACAAAAATTCAAAACTTACTTAGTATTCTCGTATAAACCATTGAAAAGCGACAAGGCCAAGTTTTGCTAGAAATTTTCACAATGGAATTGCAGTATTAAAAGAGCATAAATAAAAATAGCACAGAACTGAACAACATATCATGTTTATTTAATTTATTTAACAAATAAAAAATAACATTGATAAATGCAAGCTTTCAGTTTCTACTAATGAGGAAACCTCTCGAGGTGATAAAACGCTTTTTGATCGGAATCTAGTGAGTTATAGGTTTGGCCATCGGGAGATCCCTTAGTCCTTCGAAGATCCGGTTTTATAGAAAACCAGCTTTTCAGAAACTCTAACATATAACCAAAACTTTTCTTAATGCGGCATGATTTTAATCCACAAATTTCTAATTAAAATGAGACATCTCCTAGCTCTACACGGCCGTTCTTTGAAAAGTTATAGAATTTACAAGAAAACCCCTAAATGATCATTGCCAGCTCAAAGCGACAGAATTCTGTATTTCCGCAGAAATAAGAAGGAAAAAAATTATCTAGGACTTTTCTTGTAAGTTCTACAACTTTGCAAAGAACGGTCCAGGTACGAAAAAATATTTTTATCACTTTTGTGCCCGGATTTGACCGATTTGTGCCCGGTTTTAGTTAGATTAGTAATAATAATGAGAAAGATCTCAACTTATTATCACTACTTATTTACTGAGGTAGTGGCAGAAATAGAAAGAACAGAGTGAATACATAATTAGAACAACTAAACATCAGACAACGCATTTCCTACTTTTCTGGATCTTCCACGTCGTTTGGAGAAATTTTGTAATTTTGCTGGGTCTGTTACAATATAATAACCAAAATGCATCATTAAACCAATAGCATGCTTACATACATATGTTACAAACATATAGACGTATCTCACAAGCGATATCTGTTAGGATAACTCATGTTCATTTCTAGTTCTACTATTAAAGTTTCTCGCACGTCAACCAGGCACGGATCAATCAAATCCGTGCACAAAAATGTAAAAAGACTTTTTTGTACCCGGACTGGACACAAAAAAATCTTCGTCAAAGAGAACGTGATCAAAGAGGCAGATACTATTTCATCTCCAATCATACACGAGATCGACAATGAATGAACTGAAATTGAATAGATGCGCTGCTGTTTATATTCGTTATATTGATCCACAAGAAATACTAAATTTGTGTATACAAAAACGCTCAACACATTTAGTATTTTGATTTTAGGAGATGACAACTTCAAAAAGCACTAACTTTCTTTCAATCTTATTGATTTTATTCACGATTATGTATGCTTGTTTCTTAGACGTAGAACACCAATAAGTTGTATAAATGCGATTAGGTGATTGAATAATAAGATTTGCTTTTACAGACTGGATTAATAAAAATATATACATTCTCAGGCGATGGTAACAATGATCAAGGAGAATATGGTACCAAATTTGGCAATGGTGGAAAAAATTTTCTTTTGTAGCAGTTCTGTCCACCGAAGCCTATCAATTGTTTTGACTCTATGGAAAAAAAATCCTAGTTGCGTCACTGCCATTTCATTTCCTATGACTATTGTCGTTCATATCGAGCCGAAAGATATGTTAAACAGCTTGTCAATGCGCGCGTTTACATTTGACTTTTCACGCCTAACATAATTACACGTAGGAATTTTAGATGGCTTCTCCTTCGTCAAATTCCTGTTCTCTATCGTCGTTATGGAGTTCTTCACAAATTTCTACCCCTCCCAAACGTATGAGAAAAAAAACGAGTCTTGACTGCTCTTCATATATTATGTAATAATGAACCTTTTGTCATTATTGTAACTGGACGTAACACGAAGCTCTTAAATTTTATGTTTGACTTGGGACAAATTTTGAACAGATTTCTTATGTGTAAAACTCGGTGATTTGTTTGCAACTCTTTTGCGTGTTTGTATGTGCCAAACGGTATGTCTGTGTTTCTCAAACTCTCCAATACTCAATTTTAGTTCAAACAATGGTTTACTCTTCTACTGTCATGTGGTTTGCTGCTTAGCAATGAAACTTATTTTCTTTCTCTACTTCTTCTACTACCGAAGAACAACTGGCTATCGTGTGACTAATTATGTTCATTACTGTCGCCTATGCATTAGAGAAGAAAACGTACGATACCAAGGTGTTGGTTCTTAATTTTTGTATACGCACTAAGACTCATTAAAATTACTTACAAACACAAAGCAGTACTGACTGGAACCGAAACGTGGCTTCGACTGTTTTTGTGGGATGCCCTTGGAATTTTTATTCCAGACACATAAGGCAAACTCAATACCTCATACCCACTCATCTGAATAACCTGACACAACCCATACATCCCATGCATTCGTTCATTACCCTTTTCTATGAAGTACGGCAGGAGCTCTCGTTGCTCACAACAAGAGCTATAAGCCAATGGTGGCTATATGTGTGTATATATCCGATAAGACTCAGCTATTAACTGATGGAAAGTCAGATATCAAGTCAAAATTAGTACCTTCTAACGAGTTCAAATCGATGTAATTAGACAAAAATAGATAAATATTGAAAGAACAGTTCAATGGAACATTATTAAATAATTTTTAGCAAGTATATACGTGAACACAGTCGGAGAAATCATATGTTATTGCACAACTTGAAAAATATTCTGATTAATAGCAAAAAGAAATAATTTCTACACTTGCAGACATAGCAACAGTAGAGAAGGACAATATATTCCACGTTGTACAATCAGGTATTATACATACGGTTTCAATGTGTCAGTTTATTTCAATTGAGGGAGAAAAAAAGTTCTGAGCACACTTGAGAATGAAAAGCATAATTCACCACTCAGAGTAACCAAACATCATTCCAATTTGTTTACATATTTATAAAGTCATCACCCAACTTTTAAATATATAGTTGTGTACAACTTAAATTTCAACTTTTTTATTTGCAACAAACAAATAATGGCCTATATTCTCTGTAAAGTATGTGAATAAGACTCTAGCTGGCAAAAGACAGTAGTTCGTCCTTCACTCGTGCATTTCATGGAACACCGTCAACAATTATCTCTGGAATTTGATTTCATTGCTAATGAATATAATCTACTACGCTCCCAGCAATCTCTTGCCTTTAACATAAATGAAACTGACGTGCTGTTAAATCAGATCGATACATGGGAAGCAGAAACATTCCAGAAAGTAGCCATGGTTGCTGATAATGCAAGAAACAAAGTCCGACTTTTGTTCCATGAAATAGAAGAAGACATGAATCATCAATTACAGAAAATATCCATAGAACTTCGAACAGCGAAAGATACAGAAGATTATGCCGAAGTGAAACTTGAGCAATGGAAGAATCAGTTAAAAGAGTTGAAAGAAAAATTAGATCAACTACACGAATTAATTCTAGTCGATACAACGAGCAATAATCAAATAGAGTGTAGGAATTTTCTCAAAGTGAAAATTAAATACACTCGACATGCTCACATACACGAAAGTGCAGAGATTCAACAAAGTCCTCAGGGTATAAATAGTGCTATAACCCAATTGCGAGACGGATTTAAGGTGATAACTGGAAATGCGCATTTGGAGGATCTGACTGTTGTGCACGATAAAGGAGACTATTCAGATATTCGAGGAATCAATCTTTATGAATCTGGTGAACATCATATATGTTTCAAATTTGAACAAACACAAAACAAGGGTGTCATGTTAGGAATTATAGCCTCTACATTTCCAACAAATAAAAAGAGTTATCATGGTGGTTCAAGTTATGCTTGGTGTATAGGAAGCAAAATGTGTCACTTGAATGGTGTTTGGACGGATAACAATCAGCACGATATTAATGTTGATGTAAACGATGAATTAATCCTGATTATTAATTGTAACCAAAAGAAAATATCTCTCATTAATGAAAGAATGAATAAACACCATGAAATATCAGTTGATATCCAGAGTACACCTTTACCATGGCAGTTGAGACTGAATCTTTTGTTTCCGGGTGATCATGTTCGAATTTGTAGTCAATCAACACATTAAGTCGGAATCCCAATTAGATTAAGAGACGTTGTACACATGAAAGACAAGTTCTCATTATAGATAGCTTCAATACGCTTTTATTACGAGTTGAAACACAAAATATTCTAAGAATACTTCATCGATAAATATTAAAATAAAGCAAGCAAACAGAGTTTTAAATCTTGTAAGGACAAGGATTTTTGGACATGATCATTATTGCAGCTGGTTTGAATTCCATTATATTCTTTATTTTGTTTGGGTATTTCACCTTTATCGGATCATTTTCAACATAAAAAAGAAGAAAGCACCCAAGATGAGAAGCCGAGACATAGTGTACGAAAGATCGGATTCAACTTTTGCTTAACCAGCATTCACTCTGATATCTCACTTTTAATGCACATGGTTTTCTTGTCAACATTTTCAAAACCAATTGGTTTTTCAAACAAAAAAATTATTCGCACGATCATCTTTTCTCTTTTTTCTTTATATCAATGGGCAATCCAGAGATCTCTCAAGTAGTTCGTTCAAAAGAGCAAAGTCTCGGCTTTCTAATATAAAAAAAAACACTTTCAAAAATGTTTTGAAAATGCTCACAGAAAACCACAAAGCTACAAAACTATCTTATGATATGTATCTTACTTTTTTCTTCTATCCGAATTAATGATTTCTTTTCAGCAAAAGAAATTGCAACATGATGTAAATTACTAAAATAAATTCCAAGAGAGAACTCTGTGTCAAAAACAGGATTAATAATGCACCTGATTTGAATTTTATTATATCCTTTACTTTGTTTGAATATTTCGGCATTACCCGGTCATTCATCAGTTTACCATTTATTCTTTTCTATTCGAACGTATATGAGTCGCTGTAGCAAATAAGAAAATAGTTGTTATTTTTTTGTATGGTAGTTTTATCATGAGTTGCCTAATTCGAATTCGAATATAATTCACGAAACAAGAGCATAATCCTAGTTCGAAAATAAGCGGTCGGATTTCGAATTCGAATTGTGACAGACACTTTACTGTAAAAGTTTAGAAAAAAATTTTTTTTCCTCATAGTTCGAATTTGAATTGCGATGCATCATAGTTCGAATTCGAATTGCAATGCATCATAGTTCGAATTCGAATTGGGACAGACAGTTTACTGTAAAAGTTTAGAAAAAAAATTTTTTTTCATCATAGTTCGAATTCGAATTGCAATGCATCATAGTTCGAGTTCGAATTGGGACAGACACTTTACTGTAAAAGTTTAGAAAATTTTTTTATTCGAATTTTTTCATCGATGTTCGAATTCGAATTACGATACATCAAACTTGAGATTGGAACTATGATGAAAAGATTTTCTTTTGTCTTGACTTTTGCAGTAATGTGTGTATCCTAATTCGGTTTCGAAATCGGACAGCTTTTTTTCGAACTTGGATTAGACTCTTTTCGTGAATTATATTCGAATTAGGCAACTCCTGTATAAAAGTGTTATACGATTATGGTTGTTTCAGAACTTTAGTTTTGATTATATAGCTTTCTTGAATCATATCTGCAGATGTTACTACTGTCGAATTGCATAACTTAAGAACGAGGTACTTGTAAAGACCAGACGTCTGCATGAAAACATGTTAATTGTTCGGAATGGCTATTGCCACTCTCTGAGGGTGTCAAAACGAGTCATCATATTTTAACTTATGAGTGTAAGTTCCAATACGGTTTATGAATTTCTTTGCATTGAAGTTCTAAGGATGTTTTCTCTTCGGCACGCCGAATCTGTCTGATCGTCGAGGCTAAGTGTTCGTTTGGCCTTCGAGTTGCCACCCTCGAAGTAGCTTTGACTTGCCTAAATGTCGACGGTGTAGTTGGTCGAGGCAAAGTCATTCATTTGAAGCCTCTTGGTTGCCACCACCAAAGACCAATCGTCAAATTGCTCGAAGAGGAGATACCATCCATTGAGTAAACATACGACGCAGCACGCCATTGTGCCGCTTCTTTCTTCATTGTCTTGTAATTTGCCTGGTCGATGATACACGATGATCAGAAGACGAGGACAAACTTCCGAGCCAAATAAATGTTTCATCATCCGAACCGCACCGCATCGTGATGGAAAAGACGACCGGCCGGCTAGTGCNACTTCTCATCTTTATTTAAGAAAGTGAACGGCTATATATAGTACACAAGTCGAACAACAGTTATGCAAGAGTTGCGCATGAGTTACATAAGAACAGAAATACTTTAGGAAAATCCCATTATGAAGCAAGAGTTGCGCAATAACAGAAAGAAAGGAAAAGAAGAAGAAAACACAATCTTATGAGCTGCCAGGAATGGCAGATCATAACAGGCACAACTGGTTATTGATGTTGCAGAGGTCGGCGTGAATCAGAGTTGAATTGTTAGTGGCTTGCATTGTTTATAAACATCAGCAGAACTAACAAAGCTCTAACAGCTATCTGCTTTAAGCTAGCTATCTAGCTTGAAGGCTTTAGCTATCTGTCATCCATAAATGTTTCATAAATTCATTCTCTAAAGTTCTAGTTGCAGGATACTACGCTATTCTTCTGAGATGTCAGAATATCAGTACGCAGTGTATTCTCAAAAAACGG
>CAJNOQ010007411.1:0-12326 GCA_905250885.1 Didymodactylos carnosus
TGCGAGGTAGACCACCGGGGGGCGACAGCCCGTATCAAGAGCGGTCGGGCGGGCGGGGGCCGCCTTAAGTAAGTCTAATTATCTGTTTTTTGAGACTAATGAAAACCTTGCAAAATTCCGGTCCAAAAGTGGATCAAGGCATAATTTACGATACCCCATTTGATATCGTACTTTTTTCTTCCTCAAAGCCAATCCCAAAAATTTTGTTTCCTATGCTTTTTGAAGTTCAGGCTTTGCTCTTTCAACTAGAAACGAATGAACTTTCTGCGATGTTCCTGAGCGGAGAATTATGGCTGGAGATTTCGGCAATTACTTTTGCACTGCAGGTTATATCTACTATTTGTGCTTCTTTTGGTTACATACCGCCATTCTGTTTAGCTACACAGAAAGCAAAAGAAAATCTATGAAATCTTTTGCTTGTAACGCAAAAATGAGTCATAGATAGAGAAAAACAATAAGAATGAGAATCAATCTCGTTCTTTTTAACCGCTAGAACTCTATTGTTTCTGTGCAAAAGAATAGCATCGTTATAGTGAATGAATGAGAAATTATCTCTTTTCCATTACTAATATAAGGGTAGTTTCACGCAGCTCCGCCATTACATGATCTGAAAGCCAGTCAGAGGGTGATCATCGAGAGCATGAAAAATCACTTAGTATAAGCTTTATTTGTAAAAAAACAAGAAAAAAAAGAAAAGAATTTCCACCTAATAAGTATAGAACAGGAAAAAAAAAGTGGAATAAACCCATGACATCATTTTGACTATTCAACAAGCGAAAATTGCTGGTATAAATAGTAAGTAAAAGAGACATACGTAACGCACGTAGTCAGAGAATAACATAACATAAAAGAATACATAAACGAAAAATCACTTATGAAGCGATACATTTTAGGCGTTCAAACGATTCCGATAATAGTCGTGTACAGTTCGCAAAAGACGATTTTACGCGTTTTCAGGGGTTCCTGAGTACCTAAATGCCAATTTCACCACTATATCTGAATTTTTCTAACAGTGATGATAGAAAAGAGCACAAAACGTTGCACATGTTTCACAGAAATGTAGTTTTTCCTCATTATTATTTATAGAAAGCTTTTCCATGAAAAGTTTAAGCGTGCCTGGCTAAAATGTAGTTTTTCAGTTCGAGAAAAACTGATCCAAAGATTAAGCGAAACAGCTTTATTTTAAGATGAACAGAAGGCGTCACTGAAAGCTTGTCTGAATGTTACAAGAAGAAGCTGGAAAATACTTACCATTTAACATGAATACTCGGGTACCTATCGTCAAGTACATTCACTAGGAATAGTAATAATAGAAATCTGTAAGTGAATAGACAGTTTATCCACATAAGAATCTTGAAGTGCGGTTTATCTTCTTTGTTTCACAACAAGATGTGTTTACTTTATTTCATTGATCTCTTTTTCCGCCGTTCCCTTTGAAGAATATAATATATTTTAACTATTGTGTCAGACTGAGCGTAATGAATAGCGAAAGATAACTGTGGATAAAGACTCTGCTGTAAATAAACACAATAAATACTTTTTTTACACGTAAAAGTGATGGGCACTCGATGGTAGAAAGAACCAAGATCTCTTAAAATAATCGCTGTTTTTCCGTTGCAGAATGTCGGGGAAACATATAATGCTATCTTATCAGCGGGATAATCAAGAGCTTGTCGGCCAAGTTTTTGATAAATTAATAGCGCAAAATATTGAAGTATGGATGGATATTAGAGGTGGCATGAGACCAAATATGTGGCAAGCGTAAGTTTATTTTCTGTGTTTATTAAATACCAAGTTCCTTCCTATACTATTAGTAAAGCATAAATTTCTGCATGCAAAATCAGAATAGTAATATTGAACGAAAATTGCTGATGCTTATACTAAAATTCTTCAAGGTGTTCAAAAAAGGACTTATGTTGCAAAGGATAGCTAGGATTATGGTACAATTCAGAAAAAGCACACTTCGCTTGACTTCGTAATGACAACGTAGTTAAGAGTAAAGTAAAGGGTGTGCGATAAAAGTATTTTGTTGCTAAATGCACATCTGTTTAGATTGGCCGAGGGTATAGAAAATGCGGCTGCTATATGTTGTTTTCTTACACCAAGATATCAAACGTCCGAATACTGTCTGCGTGAATTACAATATGCAATTGACCAAAAAGTCTTAGTTATTCCTTGTCGTTTGTGCTCTAATTGGAAACCAACTGGTGCTCTGGGTTTTTTAACAGCTGGTCTTCTATGGATAGATTTTCGAGATAAAGCTGAACATCCAATCGACACTGCTATACGTGAATTGATCGATCATGTACAAATGCATGTGTATGACAGAGAACCAGTTTTCTTCCCAGGTATGTTAATACACCGGGTGAAAACCTAGTCACTACTAGAGCTGCGCCAGGCAGACGATTCTTAAGAGAGTCTCCGTGTGCAGATGGAGAATTTCTTTATTAAATCATAATATACAAGAATTTAGTTTTGATTAGAAAGTATTCCGTTCGATTGTTCATCATCGAAACTCTACAGATCCAGATTTTTTCACCTTGGACCTTCGTGGTTACCACATTATGAAGTATTTCCCCAACAAAAGTATCATCGGTGTCTAAAGAAGCCTGGTACGGATCGGCATTTCGATTATAACGCTGAAACTGCTTGAACGATGTTTTCGAGTAGCATCTCACTTAATATTACTGACAATTCTTAACAAAACAGGCTATTTGAGTCGATTGAAAAGTGCATATTTCGTTTGGAAGATCCAAAATACTGCAAAAGTGCATTTTCGAAAAACATGATTCTTTTATGATTAAATTTCCCAATAGGATTGTATTGCTTTTTTCTCATTTTCTATCAATAACCTGTGATAGAAAAGAACTAGAAAGCTCCGGTTTTCTCCATTCGAAAGAGGAGACTTGGAGACCTATTCTTATATCCAAAATTCTTTTCAAAAGAGTTTTCTGAAACAGATTATCTAGGAGCTCTTTGGAAAACCAGGCCGTCTGCAAAAAATTTCCAATAGGATTGTATTACTTTTTTGTTATGGACTGATCGCCTCTCTTCAAAATGTGAGTAAAGTGAGATCTTCATTTTCCGCGCTTCGGGCGTTTTATCGGATCGACTATGTATAATCTACCATGGTGAGTCTCGTGGCAATATTTGCTTTAGAAAAAGTTTTAAAAAGCTAACGAAAAGCCAGTTTTACTAAAATTAGGGTTTTCACACTTTTTTAGCCTAATATTAAAAAATTCACTATTCGCTCAAAACCTCAGAATATGATTAACGTTGTGCGCTAAACATGATCATAAGTTTGGAAAAATCGAAAAAGCATGGTTTTGTTCATAGGTTTTACAGAAGCCCTTTTGGAAAACCTTGGCTTTTTTAACATTTCTTTCGAGATCTCCTATTAAAAGGATATAGAATAGCTTAAATACTCTATATTCTGAAGTTTTGAACTCATTCTGATGTTTTCTAAGTGAAAAGTGGATTTTTTAATATTGGGTGAAAATAGTCTGAAAACCCTAATTTTCATGAAACTGACTTTCGTTAGATTTTTAAAATTTTTTCAAATATTGCCACGAGACTCAGCATGGTCTTCAAGGCTACTAATAGTCACTGAGTGCTAGTCCTATGACTCCTAAAAAATCAGATACATCGGTCGGATCGCGGAAAATGAAGGTCTCACTTTACTCACATTTTGAAGAGAACATCCCGGGCGATCAGTCCATAACAAAACAGCAATACAATCCTATTGGGAAATTTTTGCAGACGGCCTAGTTTTCCTAGAAGATCTATCGTAGAGTTCCTAGAAAGCCTGTTTCAGAAAACTCTTCTGAAAAGAATTTTGGATATAAGAATATGTCTTCAAGTCTCTTCTTTCAAATGGTGAAAAAATTGGAGCTCTCTAGCTCTTTTCTATCACAGATTACTCAAAAAATGTTCACTGCTCTTGTATTTTGAAACGAATAGTAGTCATTGAGCACTTCAGTCCTTGCTATCATATCTACGGTCGCTGTTGACCGTTTCTATAGGCAAATTAGATAGTACTAGAATTCGAATAGAACTATTCTTGTTCCATTTTTATAAACTACGGAATGTACTATTTCATTCTCCCAAATAACGATGTCAAATTTATGTTCTGTTTTCTTCGAATCTGCAGGATACAATGCCACCTTAGATTCATGCAAAAATATGACGCATATACTACTAATGCTCTAAACACATCTACTACCACCCTCAGGAACACCGCCGAAAAGACTAAGTAAAAAAAAGTACACGATTCGAAAATTTAAAGCTCTTCGTTTACTTACGAAGAGAAACACAGATAACCACTTCTTTCTAGGACTTATAGACAACGCACCATAGTGCTAAACTACTCGTAAATCATTACTTTCCGTAGTTTATACAAATGGAACAAGAATAGTTCCACTCGAATTCTAGTACTGTCTAATTTGCCTATCGAAACTGTCAAAAACGATCATAGATATGACAGCAAGAATTGAAGTGCTCAATGATTCGTATCATTATTTAAATATTGAATGATACCTCATTCGACGCTATTTGTTTGCAGATAACGAATATAATAATATTTTATCGAACAAGCTAAATACATCTTTTATGAATATGAAGTGACTAACTTGTGATCTTCCAAAAACAGTTTGTTAGTGCATTTTAAAAATTCTTGTTATGCCTGTCTTATGTAGAACTTAAAACTTCTACATAAGACTTATTTGCGTTTTATAGAGGGAACAATGATTGTTTCCTCTATAAAACGCAAATAAAATTTTTGGGCTGAGTATATAACAGTTCAAAAAACACAAATTACATAAAAAGATCATGTTTTTCGAAAACGCACTTTTTCAGTATTTTGGATCTTCCAAACGAAATATGCACTTTTTAATCGACTGAAATACTCTGTTTTGTTAAGAATTGTCTCTAATATTATGTGAGATGCTACTCGAAAAAATCGTTCAAGCAGTTTCAGCGTTATAACCGGTTTCGATGATGAACAGTCAAACGGGATACTTTCTAACCAAAAACAAATTCTTATATGTTATGAGTTTTCTCGTAGCATGAACGTTCTCGTAATTGTTGTATATTTCCAGAATGTCTACATGAATCAAATATTTTATGTTTTAGAAAACAGACCATATAACCGTAGACAGATGCCACTGGATACTTTTGTCACTTCTGCAACAAATGTAGTAGCAGCGACTGCCACCTGTAATGTTAATGAAATGCAAAACCACTCTGACGAGGAAGATCCAGAACTATCTTCACTTTCATCGCGAAGAGTACCGTTCATTCCCGAATTAGGCAATGACAATAACAACGGACCGAATGCAAATTTGCGGTACATCGATGTTTATGAGAACCCCAGCAAATTATTGCTACCCATCAATGGCTACCAAGACTATCCCTTAGTAACACTTGAAGAAGCCATCGCACCTGTCCAGTGCAATCTCGACAAAGAAATTATGGTCCAAATCTATATTGCTAAACAGAACTGCAGAAAGCCAATGGATGGTTTAACACAAGACGAATCTGCGGCAATACATTTGTATTCGTTTGGATCGAATAATGTACATCAAAGTTTCCATTATGTACTGAATCAAACACTGCGCATGGAAGATCGTACTCATCTAAAGCCATGGTTTCTTTATTTAAAATTAATTTTATCAGGACTTTGGAAATTACCTTCAGCGAAATGTATGGTGTGGCGTGGTATTAAAAAGAACTTGAGCGATCAGTACATTGTTGGCAACACAGTTGTATGGTGGGGGTTCAGTTCGTGCACCACATCAGCCGAAACGTTAGAATCAGAACAGTTTCTTGGTAAGACGGGCACACGAACTTTGTTTAGTATTGAATGTACTAATGGAAAAGTAATTCGAAATCATTCATATTATGAAAGGGAAAATGAAGTTCTCTTACTGCCAGCGACCCAGTTTGAAGTTGTCGGCAAAGTGTCACCGGCGATAGATCTATTTATTATACACTTACGGGAGACACCACCACCATTTCCATTCCTACAGTCACCGGTTTACCATTCCGACAGCCCCGGTTTTACCATTCCTACAGTCCCATTAGCTGCAGAAGAAGTTACGGGTAATGTTGGAACCTATAAGCTCTACGATCAGTCTGTAAATGCTGATGATGGTGACGACGATAGCGAGCGCCCTACTACGGACATGCTCGATAGTTTGCGACCACCTCCGCCACCATCTGGTATGGAAAATCTATTATTAGAAGATTTAGAAAATCATTTTGTGCCGCTTACAACTCGGTCAGTTATGGGAACTATGCCAGAAGTTCGCTGTTCTACCGGTGGTCGTGCACAATCACCACCACCTCGTCCGACAGTAGAACTACATAAAATTATATTACATATCAAAAATAATACGACTGTCGACCTATCAATGAAACAAATATTTGATGATGATTTGACGATAATCGCCGAAGAACTAAAAACAAACCGAAAATGCACTCGCCTTACACTAAGTTCGAATCAAATAACCGATGATGGCATTAGAGTGCTTAGTCACGCATTGAAAGGGAAAACAAATACTACGCTCAAAATGCTCATTTTATCTTCGAATAAAATAGCGGATAATAGTGCTCAATATATTGCAAATATGTTGAAAGGGAATAACACTATAGAATTGTTAGATCTTAGTGATAACGAAATAACCAACTCTGGTATGGAATTCATTGCAGCAACATTGAAAACTAATACGACTCTAAAACGTCTTTATTTGAATGATAATAAAATTTCGGATGATGGTTTCCGATTAGTGTTACATGCATTGAAGCGAAATCGTGCACTAACGCATTTGAATATCAGCGGTAATCAATTATCAAGAGAATTCAAAAAGACATTTGATGAACAACTATCGAAAGGAAATCAAACATTAAAAACCGTATACTTATAAGTATGACACATAAACAGCGCAGCATGCTATATAGTTCACCTCTCATACGCTCTCTCTCTCTCTCTCTCTCGGACGGATTCAGTGGTGCTATGAACATTTGAATTGGTCGGTAAAAGATTGGTCAAACGTTATATTTTCAGATGAAAGTAATTATGAGGCACTTAATCGAAAGAATCAAATCTTTATACGTCGATTTCGAAACAATCAGACTCGATTTGAACGATCACTAAAACGAGTTCACAAGGGCGGAGGGATCGGAGTTTGATCGTATGTTATGTGTCATGGCCTAGGGCCATTGGTTATCTTCGACGGGCGCCTGAACTCAACTAAATACATTGATATACTCGAAACCTATTTGCCAGCAGCATTACAAAAATTTTCACCTGTACAATCAGGACAAATTTTATACCAACAGGACAATGCACGTCCACATGTATCTGCTGTGACACAAGAATATTTCAAGAAAAAACGTGTTGAAAGAATTATTTGGCCGGCAAGTAGTCCGGACATAAATATTATTCAGAATATCTGGTCCATTACTGATAATAAATTATTAAAATTTACAATCGATAACATAGATGATCTAAAAGATGCATTGAAAACAGTGTGGTCGGACATTTCGAACGATACAATACGAAAACGTTTTGAATCATTACCAGGACGACTTCGACAAGAAAAAGTTTCATTTGATTTGATTAAGTAGAACTAGAGTTATTGACGAGATACATATCGTTATTGAATTTCAAAAAATGTATAATAAATTTTTTTACGTGTGTTAAGGAGCTAGTACGATACGAAACCAAAAGCAAGTTATTAACCGTCAACAATCATTTCTCAAACGGATGAAAGTCTTACATAATGAAATATATGCGGTATATCTGATCGATCATGAATATCGGATGGTCTTCTACTACTTATTCCTTTTTAATTTTCAGTATATTTCGGTGTTCTAGTTGACATTTATTCCGAATGTTGTGATAGCTATGTATTTTCATTAATATATGGGCACGATACCTTTGTTGACATGCTATGTCTCGTTGGGCTTTATAATTCATGAACCGCAACCGAAGGAGGCACGCGATTTCTTTGTTAACATTCTGAGGAATCGATGTCCACTAATCAAAAATTAAACACATGTATCTCAAAACGGAAAATAAAGGGCACGTTCTGATTGAGCCCCTGTTTGATGTAAGAAAAGTCAGATAAAATCTTTTTACAAAAAACTTTTTCGCACTAACCACGAGAATAATAATTTGCTTTGATTTGAAATCATCGAGAATTTTTCAACATTTAATTTGAAAAAAATTTTGAAATAATGACAGTGTAGTTTGGTCAGTGTTTTATCCATAACTCCGGAAGACTAGATAGTAAGAGCTGAGAATTTTTTCAGAGATGAACGCTTACATATTTCCTGCGCATTTCATCAAAAAAAAAAGAATTTCTTCAGTTATTAAATAAACGGGTATTTTCTCTGGTGTGTGTGTGGGGGGGGGGGGGGCTGGTGGGTAGTTTTTTTTGCCCCGGGAAGGGTGATTTTTATTTTGGGGGATAGGGGTGNCCCCCCCCCCCCCCCCCCCCCCCCCCCCCCCCCCCCCCCCGCTTAAGTCATTATTATTTCCACAGATACATTCAATTTTCATTTCAGGGAAATCGGATTCGCTGTATTATCCTTTCGTCGCCATATTCCTCTAACACTTAATATATTCGTCTTGCACAGGCAGCCACTAGTATTCCTTTTACATCGCCGATCACGTGCTTATTACAATCGCAACTCCTATTCACCCTGGGCAGACGACAATATTGCAACTGTTGCAAACAAATTAATTTTTCCTCATAATTTACTTTCTACTAATTTTTGTCTAATATATTACTATGCTTTTTTCAAACTCCCTTTTCATTCTGTTTAAAAGAGTGATTAATTTCTTTGCATGATTCCTAGCACCGTTTACACTAAAATTCTGCTTACAATAGAAAATTATATTTAGTCGAATAAAGATGAATTTTTTCTTTTTGGAACTCATTGGCGACAGAGGTTTTTTTCGGGTTGCGTCTTGCTAGTGTTCACAGATACGACATGACAATGGATTCATTTAAACTGAGAAGCTAAGCTATGATGAGATTAGTGACATAGTTGTCAGCCGAGTTGTATTTATCGCTATAGCTTGAAACTGTTTTATTGATCAGTTAGAACTATTTGCTAAATCATCGAATATCGTTGACATGAATTTTTGTATTATCTGCTCTATTTTTCTTATAAATTTGGATATTTTTCTTCAATTTTCGAACCACTGTAAGAGTGAATGCATGGGTGAACCCGTCCCAACATAATACAAATATCTTCAACCTTTCTTTAGTTTTCGTTGTTAGGTTTTAGATTATGTCTATTTCTTTGACATTTATTTATAAACCACAATGATGATATTCTATAAAATGCGACGATCACGTCAGAAATTTCGATAAGCTGTTATTTATCCGAATTTCTGATGGAATTATTGACTGTATCTACTTTTTCTAGATGCTTTACCGTCAATGTATTTCCGATCGTAGATGCCGGTGATATTAGACAGAGCTGATTCTGATTGCACAAAATGAATCGTTGATTTTCAAGTCAAAGTTTGAACTTAGAGTTTGAAACCTTGCCACTTAATAGTCGACAGAGTGTATATGATGACTCATCTGTTTAATAGCTAGCGTTGATTGCAACGATCACTACAATTCAAAGAAAACTCCTTATACCTAAAATTAAGTCATTTAAATTATTTTCCTTTTATTTTGACCTTCATTTCTTTAACAAAACCGTATTCAATTACAAGTCGGTGAATATATAGAAATCCCACAATGACTGCAGTCAAATACACAGATAAAATCAGCCATTGCTAGTGTTCGTTTTTAAAAAAGCTACAGATGATTTTTTTCTATCTATGTAGTGGAAATAGCATCATTCAAAACTCTTAAGTTCGGAGTATCACTTGATACAATTTAGCTTATATGGGAAAGCCTCGACCAACTTTCTCATGCCACATGCTTCCTGGCGTGAGATAATTAGAAATTAAAGAATGTTACAAGTGTCATATTTTTTGGAATACTTTTGAACAATAATTTAGGAATGGCTATTTAATCATCAGACGATACCTGTTCGAGGTTGTGTGTGCCATTCGCAATCAAAACTCGTTGATCGTCGAGGACGGCTAACCTATTCGAATTGCTGTCAAGTTTAACGTACCATTTTTCTCCAGTTTCTTTAACAATCCATAACTTATTCATACCACTTGAGCTAAAAAAATTTCCATTAGTATCACTACGTATTTCAACCTCTTCATCTTTGTCACATCTGCCTAACATAATAGTGCGTATTTCTTTCCATGAATTTATATCACAAAATGTGACACGAAATACCGCATAATTCCGCTGTTTACGTGTATTCAATGACGCGAAAATGTTGTCGTTTACACAAAAGCTTACATTTCCTTCACCAATGAATGATACCAGACGCAAGCTGTTTCGAATTCTGTGTCCGAATGCCAATAAACAAGTAAATTTGAGTCTTCTGAACTATATAAAATATCTTGGCCATCACTTACAAGAATATCAACAGTATTTACAGTAAACATAGTGTTATTTGATTGATGAAATATCGACCTGGTTTTCACTCGAACTGGATGATACATCGTATTCACATTTATCAAAAACGTTAAGAGGTGCAACGAATCCACATACATCAGCACCTTTCGATATAGCATTAGTGATGTCTCTCATTTGTAAATCGGTCTGCATATACTTTTCTTCTGTCGTTTTAATGACTGCCAGTTCATGGATACTAATACCATCATCCTTCGCGACTGATAGTTTATCTTCTGAAAGTACTTCACCTCCATTTGGCAAATCACATTGTTTCGATGTCTCGTTCAGTTCATTTAATTTAGCCATTAACTCGTCATTAATAGAGCTTTGAAACGTGCGACCTTTGATCAACATCTGCATTTGATTACCAATTGATTCCAGTTTTTCATTCATCTCAGAAAAATATGCCTTGAAAGAAGAAAAAAGAAAAGCTTAATGAAAAGGTTAGCCTATTCCAAATGTCTGAGGAACTTATATAAGCGTTGATTTTTTCTCGTTCTACGGTATTTAGCATTTTTTGATAATTTTCACCTAAAACTCTCATTTTTTTCTGAAATAGTTGCGTGACTTCTTTTTGTCGTTGCGTCGATAAATCAATAAAGGATTTTTGTTTAGAATCCATCATTAATTTCATTTCGTTGTATTGATCTTGTAAAATGCTAACTGCTGCTATCAATGTGTCATTATGTACTTTAATGCATTCGATACACATTGGCAGCGAGCAATGTTTGCACTGACAAATTGAAAAGCCACCACATGAATGGCACGCATCACCAACAGTAGTACTCGCCATTATTGGTCTAAAACTAACTAAGGAGCTTATCATTCACAACATTGAGAGAGATAAAGCTCAAAACTATATTGACGAAATGCTATCCTTGAGTATTAAGCGTAGAACAAATAAAAGAATTATTCTTGACTTTTTAGGACTGAAATGGAGTGTTGTCTGCTTGTTTCTATTTTTTACTTACACACCCAAGAACATCAACAAGTGCGCTCTCATTATGAAGTTGTACTGAATAAAGAAACACCTCATTTTTTCTGTCAAAAACTTTTCAGAAAATGTCTTTTATTTTATTTTCTTACATTTTTAAGAATATCTAATAAGAATTCAGTAAACTATACTATAGTTAAGGGTTAATTTCATTTTTACATTTCAAAGAGTGAATACACAGTTTTGAAACGTTGCGTATTTCCTGACTAGATCACGTCCTGCTGTTACAGGACCGTGGTCTTTCATATGTCACACGTAGGTACGTTACAAACCTAAACCCAAGCGACTTGGGTGTATTGGGTTTGGGTTTGGGTACCCAAGTCTCGGACTTGGGTTTGGATCAGTTGCCAAAGTATACTAATATTCTTCTTCAATGAAACTTAGCAGTAGTATACTATTCATTTATCTTTTTCTCTTCATCGTCGCTGTTTTCGCTTTCATAACTTCACTTTTTTTTTTAGTTTTCCCTATTCTTTTATATCATTTTTTATAGTATTCGCCGATCATTTGTTAACATATTTGTGGCATGTTACCAGTGCTTATTTTTTTAGTATTTTTTTCTGTTTTAAGGATGAGGATGATATGAACAAGATAAGTAGAATAAAACATTCAACTGCTGGATATTTGAACTAATCCAAAATGAGCTCTTATCGTTAGCATTAGGCATTACGTATGCCCACAGGCTGAAATAAACATCTTACATCCTGTTTTCTCAAAGAGCCACAACAAAAGAAGGTATCTCAGTTAAAAGGAGTCTTTTAATAACCTAAGTCTGACCCAATATCCAA
>CAJNOQ010007412.1:0-12325 GCA_905250885.1 Didymodactylos carnosus
TTTCAAAACCCAACTCTCATGGCATTAGAAAGAGGATCATGAAAAACCTATAAAAAAATGGTTCATGAAATTTTAGTTCACTCATAAAGCTAAAGTCCGCTTGCTCTAGCTAAAAATGCCCACTGTGCAGCAGTCATCGGACTACCCAGTTTACCTAAGCCGACTACGCTGATACGAAGACTAGTGTCGTCCATACTTGGTTAGTCTATTGAGATTATCGTGTAAGAATTGTTCGAAACCTGTTGGAAACCTTTACTGGATATGTTACAGTGAAAAATAATAAAGTGTGTAAGGTAATTTTCAGACTCTCTTCAATTCCGCGCAGAATAGTATGCAGTGCTATCAAGTGTGCAAAGCGCAGAGGACAGAACGAAAAGAAAAGAATCATTCTCAACGCGCAAGAGAGGAAAAGAGAACACAAGGTGTTTTGAATGAGGTAACTCTGTTGAAAATAATGTTCTATCACAGTGTGCGTCTAACACATCTAAGTTTTTAGTGCAAGGAGATACATTACAGCCTTCAAAACAATCTTTTCATCATAAATAGAAGAATGTGTCTTACAACTTTACGTTTGCATAAGTAACGAGCAGCAAGACCAAATTTTCCATTTGGAGTACGAGTGTGCAAAAGTAAATCTTGGCGTTCTTAATATGATACATCGTTATTAATCGATTCTAATCTCAGGAGTCTTTTAAATTAAAATTGTGGTCATTTCAACAAAAAGGTTTATTTTAGTACGACCGTGTTCAAGCACTTTTTTGGTCAACAGACTGCGCTCAGAATGCTGTTGTCTCTATGAAATATCAGAATGTTTCAACTCAGTTTCGCCTTAACCGGTAGAATCATCAGGTCGCCAGATATGAAAAACACGTTTAGAAAATGACTTTAGCCGAATTGCTGGAGATAAAAAAAGGTGAACGGACTAAAACTTAATAACTGTTAGTAGTCTTGAAAAATGATTTATCTTCTTTCTTAATGTTTCTCCTGTCTTAAAGTTAAGCGCGTTGTGAATGCACAGCACATAACCCATGTATGCACCGTGAAAGTTAGATACACCAGTGTCGCAGAATTGTAGGAGGACTTACAATTTATTAACAAAATAATAAATTGCGCCGTTTCTAGAATAAACGGCTGACCCACACATTTTTCCGAATAAATAGCTATACAGTTGCTATGAGCGTAGATTGTATAGCATAACTGACTAATTTCTAGAATAAATGGCTCTGGCATTTATTAACCTGTAGCATAAATGGCATAGCCATTTACCTCCAGCATAAGCGGCTCTTTCTCTTTCATAATTTGTCTATCCCGGCAGGTTGTCTAGCATAAATGGCTAATTTCTAGCATAAATGGCTTTTTCCCTAGTATAAATGGCTGTATCGTTTATTAACCTCTAGCATAAATGGCATAGCGGTTTATTACTCTCCAGCGTACACGGCTCTTTCTCTTTCATAATCTGTCTATCCGGGCAGCTTGTCTAGCATAAATGCCTGATATCTAGCAGAATTAACCTGCAGCATAAATGGCATAGCCATTTATTACTCTAAAGCATAAACGGCTCTTTCTCTTTCATAATTTGTCTATCTGGGACGGAAAAGACGGAAATAGCAAAAATTTTCTAGCATAAATGGCACGAAATGACAATATGTCCCGTTTCAATAATCTCTTTTTCATCATCCACTCAACATGAGTACTCCACTTCTCCAATTCTCGGAAACATCGAGAGGAAAGCGGTCACTAGTTTATGAACTTTTCGCACAAAAACAGTTTGTCCAAAAGGATTTTGCGGAAGAAGCATTTTACCGAAACATAATTTTATCGAAAAGGTCCACCTATAGCTTACGCAAACAAAAGACGAGAAATTACAAAGAATGACTAAAAAATTACTATCCTTGTACAACTCTCTCTAATGTCAAACAGCCTGATCTGCCTTAATCTGTCCTTCAACGTTGAGAGATATAAAATACCCTTTGTTTCTGTAAATATTTTAAATATATGCTGTATTTCGCTTGAGGTACTTCTATTTTCGTACGAACAAGTACGTCATCATTCTATTCCTTGAGAGAGAGAGAGAGAGATAAAGTCAATAGCTAAATCTCGAAACAGGATAAAAGAAAAATCGAACAGCGCCAATCCAGAAATAGGTGGAAGCAGTCACACTACAATCTAAAATACACACGTTATATATAATAATTTTAACTACAGTTTTATTTTTATATATTTTATACACATATTTTATTAAGTTCACTGACGTAGACCTCAATTTAAAAGACGCGAAATTTTGAGTTCTGTCTGAATCGTTAAGTCGTAACGACTTTAGTATCGATTACGACTTTACGACTGAGTCGTATAGCAGTACGACTCAACGACTTTACGCCTTTATATAAATATTCCATCTACGACTTACCGACTTTACGACTAAGTCGTATAGCAGTACGCCTTAACGACTTAACGACCTTACGACTTTATATAAATATTCTATCTACGACTTAACGACTTTATATAACTATTCAATCTACGACTTAACGACTTTACGACTTTATATAAATATTCTATCTACGACTTAACGACTTTACGACTGAGTCGTATAGCAGTACGACTTAACGACTTTACGACTGAGTCGTATAGCAGTACGACTTAACGACTTTTTGGATCCGCTGACGATCATCGGTTTTGCTTCCAGCATCCTTCGGCTTTAAATCCGATACACAAAAACACGAAGGGAGCATGAAGCCTCTCACTCGTTAATATCCAGTACATCACAATTCCAAGTGCCACACATCATAAATATATTTCTTCCAAAGCGTTAGTCAGCCACGTTTTTTGGTTACTCACTCTCACGTCACACCTCCCCTCCCCCCTGCAAACCCCTGACCATCAAATGCAAAACATTCTTATACATACGCACATACATGAATAGATATACAAACCGTGATAAGTCGTAAAGTGGGTAAGTCGTGGTGCTATGCGACTCAGTCGTAAAGTCGTAAAGTCGTACTGCTATACGACTCAGTCGTAAAGTCGTACTGCTATACGACTCAGTCGTAAAGTCGTAGTGTCGTAGACAGGATATTTATATAAAGTCGTAAAGTCGTACTCCTATACGACTCAGTCGTAAAGTCATAAAGTCGTAGTGTCGTAGACAGGATATTTATATAAAGTCGTAAAGTCGTAGAAAATTGCCCTAACCTATTGCAAATTGTCAACTTTCCCATATCTTTTCCTATCTTAATAGGCTGACATCATACGTGTACAGATCCCCCTTAGTGGATATACGTAAGTTATGTAAAATTTTTCTTTTGTGCTCACACAATAAAATTTAAAAATATTTTTAAAATTGTTAAGATACTTAAATAAGGAATCTTTAAGTAATTATGAATTGTTTTTTTAGCATTGAAGTTACTTTAACTTAAAGGGCATAGTCGCTGTCGAATGGGTTATTTACCATCGATTGCTGTAGTACTCTTATGTACTAAACCACTAGACCTTGTATCAATTAAGAGAGTCGTTGACAGACTATTAAAAAAATTTTATTTCAAAACTTTTTGTGCTTATATAATACATAAACACGTCAAACGAGCGACAAGGAAAGTGATCTACCTAAAATCTTTGAGTTGTTGAAAACTCACTAGTTGAGTATTTTTAATAGAGCGAGTATACTAGTTCGTAGTATTATGATGACTTCTACTTTAATATTCATCTGATTAGCTTGTTTAATTAGCTGATTTAAGGTTTCTATATTCCCTAATTGAGGCGCAACTTCTACACCCCGCGGTCCATTGTTACAAATATAACCACCTAAACAACGTAGGAATATCGTATTAATATTGAACTGTAGTCTTAAATAATCTAGACGTTGACTAATACCATTCAAATCACCAATTCCATCACCATTTGTATCAAGAAAATTGAATGAATTTTTTTCATAGACATAGAGACTTTCCGAAGACATTTTTTGATTACAATAAAGACTAAGAGAGTAGTAGAATATAATTTCGAATGATAATAATGACAGGCATACGACGAGTAATGTTATTATCCATTTCCACGATGTTTTAAGATACCATCGTTTTAACCCTTCAGCGTGTTGTTTTGATTCTCTTGAATTAACTATTCTCTTTGTTCACTAAGTATGATATTTTTAACATAAAGAATAAGTTCATTTTTGAGCGATGACTTTGATTGAACGTCATTATCACCTATTTTTGTATTGCCATTCGTCAGTTTATTATGTTGGAATTTTGCTGCGATCTGTCGAGTAAAATCATTGTGAATTGACGATTCTTCTTCTTGTTCATCATCAATATCAGCAAATGTGATGTTTGTCATATTAATAATCGACATTTCTAATGATTTTCGAGGAACTACAGAACGTGAATTTAATTCATTCATATTAGAATACAATAGAGGTAGTTCATCACCATACAGAACCTCATCATTATAATGTCGAATAAATGATTCTGCCATTCTAAAACGGAACGTATGTAGGTTGACTTGGGCATCTTAACACAAAACTATTGGAACAATAATATAAAAACCAGAAACCATCTATTTTAAGAATTCCATTTATGATTTAATTTTCAGGTTTAAAAGAAGTGTAGAGTTTTCGATTAGGATGATGAAGTAGGAGACCCTCCTACTCTAAATTCTGACACTGTCCGCCAGATTTCTGGAGTTTTTATTCTGCCTAAAATTTGTTCCACCTTTTTGTGAGTACAACAAATGTCGCGATTATCTTGCAAATATTTGACCTGATAAACTGCAACACACTAACCATTATTATGAACAGCTAGTTTAGGACATTCATTCAGCCAATAAACAGCCTGTCAAAATAATCGACAGACAGTCTTTTCAACTCTGATTGTCTGTCAAAATCAGGGTTGCCAAGTACAGCGCTAGTATCAATGCGTTATCCTTCCGCTGATATTTGCCCATGTCTGTCAAAGGACTTTAGCTATGTCCTATAGGCAGGTAGGAAGCTATATAATTCTCCGTTTGTTTAGTAAAAATTTGCCTTCTAAACTCACCTTGTATCTGACTTTTCATTATGTCTTTTTCTTTAGTTGTAGTAATGATCCTGTTAGTCAAAAAACATTATTTTCACTAGCTGTGTCCTTTTGGCATTGTTTATCTGGCATTTGATTATACAATCCGACAATTCAACATTTCAAGATCATCGGTTATATTTATGGATCAATATTTTACAAAATCTTTTCTTAATATGTCTTTACGGTGCACCATATTCTCTGGTGTTGGTTAATTTCATTTATATCGTCCTCAGGGTTTCCATCCGCAGCGCTAGTAGCAATGGGTTTTTCTGATTTTTTCAGAAAAACGCATTAATGCGCTGTGGTTGGCAATCCTGATCAACCTCTTTCTCATATGCAATAGACGAAATATTGCTATAGGAATGTAGAATTACCTTTCTTAAACTGTTTTTCATTTTTATTTGTTTTCGTGTTCCAGCGTTACAGACATCTTTTGCGAATAAATACAACTGCTTTTATGTTACACTTTTTAAGTCGACTGAGTGAAACTCAAGGAAACTTATTGCTTTTCACCCAGAAAATTCTTCTTTAAGTTGACTGAGTGATACTCTCTATCAAACAGCCACTTTTATTGCTTGACTTGTCATTGATTAAACTGCTTGGAACTGATGGGATTTTATCGTTCTAAGTACACATTAGTCAGGCACTTTAACTCACTCTGTTTTTATTCCGATGATAGTGAAACCAAAGTAAAAGTGGCATCTTTCTTTATCATTGAATAGCTTTGCAAATAGAATTTCTCTATTGCTCTACAAAAATGGAACACAGACGATACTTTGTTATTTTATTTTTCAATTCATATCTGCTCGAAGAGAATTATTAAGAATTTGTTAGGTTATTCCTTTCGGAATTGCTTTGCATCCAATGGTTAATAGCCAAAGAAGAATGTAACTGTTACACAAGGTAACGCTCGTCTCCACTCGCTCGGTCCCTTGACTTTATTAAGGTGGATCTGCGCAACGTCCTTTGGTGACTTTTAAATCGAACACAATGCTCATGCCTCCCTTCGTTCGGCGCTCGCTGGGGGCCTAATTAAGGCATCTTCTGGAGTTTTGTTCATTTTTTATGTATGAGGTTCGTAGTCTGATATTAATATATAAATCAAGAATCTCTAGAGGTCTAAACATAATTCTGAATTAAAAACAATGCTCACGCCTCCCTTCGCACAGTGGGCATTTTTTGCTAGAGCAGGCGGACTTTAGCTTTATGAGTGAACTAAAATTTCATGAACCATTTTTTCGCCTAGACTAAAGTCAAGGGAACATACTTTATTTCAGTAAATTAACAACTATATATAGTATATTTTAGCTACAGGAAGATCCCTTTGGGAAACTGGGAAAAACAGCTATTGTACAAGAGAGAGAGAGCGAGAGCGGGAGCGGGAGCGAGAGAGTGAGAGAGAGAGAGCGGGAGCGGGAGCGAGAGAGTGAGAGAGAGAGAGCGAGAGCGGGAGCGAGAGAGTGAGAGAGAGAGAACGAGAGCGGGAGCGAGAGAGTGAGAGAGAGAGAAGAATAGGAATGAAAAATCCCCGTGGGAAAGAGTGAACAGAAAGAGAAAATATATATCATAAAAAGCAGGAGACTACATATATCAGAAGAACAGAAAGGGAAAATAACCATCGAGTGACGATAAGAATATGTATATTGAAAGATGACAACTATTGATATGAGATTAGGTTAACTACTTCCTAACAAATTCCAATAGAGAAGAGATTGATAATGTTTCATTTCATTCAGAGGATGGATACTTGTACTTGTACTTCAGAACAGTATCGGTACTTTGTACCTGTAATTTAGGTATATGAGTACTTCAAATACTTTGACCCCTTTCAGGAGTAGGTTCGCACTTTCTATACCTAGTTCAACGATAATATGTCAATGAGCTGATACCTACTAGTCTGAATGCATTTTGCTATCGTTTTGTTCATCTCTCTTGTTAAAGAAACATTTCTTCAGTAGATCTCATTAGCATACAGTGTTCAGTAGTACTTTAGTTATAGGTGCAAAATGTAATAAAAAACCTCCTCCGATTTTTGAAAAGCACAAATAATCATGGAGTTTTTAACGCAGTTTCTTGACTTTCTCTACTCAAAAGATAATAAGATTAGAGACAAATGTAAAACTTGTACACGAACATATACACCAAAAAGGTAACACTACTCAGTCGTTTTCATAAACATTTGAGGCGACGTCGTGCTAAGGACTATGAACAAAACTTGAAAAGTAAAGAAAAGACGAAAAAAACAAAAGTATTTTGCTTACTGTACACTAAGAGAATAAATTAGGAAAGAGCTCTTAGCAGAATATACAGAGTAAAGTGTTCGGAATAGAATGGCATAAGTTTCTAAAAATCTGGTTTAGTATTAATGGAGAACGCTGCTACTGTTGTTACTTGTAATCATTATTTGGAACTTCTCGCTTTGGTTACACTTCGTTAGACCTTGTATGAGTTACTTCTACTGGGGTCTTACCATAAAGATCACCGTCTGTATCTGGTTCATCGAATTGACAATCTGCGCCTATAATGAGAGAGTAAGTTCTCAGTTAGTGATCATAAAATTTATTTTCGTGTCTGAGTGGTTTCAAAGCATGTCAAGGACTTATATCATCACAAAAATGAATTTGTAAGAAGGGAATATATAGGTATAAAACGGTAAGCAATATACACTGTTAAAAATTTTTACGTTAATTTAATTGAGTTAAAGTTAGACTTTAGTTCCGTATTTCAATTTTAAATTTAACAAAAACAACAAACGTTTCGGCCTCTTTTAATTGAGGTTTTCTTCAGTGTACGTATAAAATATATAAAATATAAAATATAAAATATAGTTAAAATTCTATTTCATATAACTTGTGCAGACTTAAAATGTAGAGTGACTACTTAAACTTTATATTGTTGCACGCCTATTTATAGTTTGTTTTTCATTTTCTTTTCTTTAACAACATCTATTAATCTCTCTCTCTCACAAGGCATACTTATTCGTACGAACATCGAAGAATAACAAGCGAGACAAAATAAACTAAAATACATCTTTAGAATATTTACAGACAAAGGTTATTTTCTCTCTCTCGACCTAGAAGGACAGATTAAGTCAGGCCGTATGATATTGGAAAGAGAGTTGTAAACGAATAGACATATTATTAAGTCATTCTTTATAATTTTTCCTCTTTTGTTCGCGTAAACTATAGCTCGTATAATTATATCTATATGTTGTTGTCTGATTAGTAATAGTATTACTTATAATTTCTACAGAATTAACGACTGGTTTGTCCACTCTCGGGAAAAAGTTCTTCCCTGTTCTGGGTTGGACCCACTTCTTGATAGTAGACTTCCACTGCGGACTTATTCCTTTGCATTTATTATAACCCTTATTGGCAATAGTATAAACCGTTTCCAGTTTCTTTCTTCTTGCCCAATGCTTTTTTTTTTATCAAAGATAACGCTTTCATCGAAATTAACAAAACAACCGGGATTCTCTGCATGTTGTGCTAACTCTGATCCTTTGACATCTCTCTGTTTAATTTTCCGTATATGTTCTTTTATTCGTCTTTTAAACGAGCAAGTCTTACCGACATAAATATCACCACATGTACATTAAAGTATCTAACTTTAACTCTATTATATATCTAGTCTGTATCGACCAATAGTTTTACTCTCAATATGTTAATTTAATTCATCACACATTTTGAAAATATATCAGAAACGTTATATAACGAGCAAATCTCATTAAACATTTTTTAGGTTAATAACATACGACTTTTCTTTCTTACTTTTGTCGGCACTTGGTTGTCGTGTGATCGCGCGTGGAGTTTTTGGTAATGGACAGGGAAATGCTCTTCTAATAAATCGAAACGATATTGAAAATGCTTTCTCCGATAATGATTTATGTATTAGATCTTTCACTTCGTCAAAATATTCTTCGTCTAAATCGAGATACACTTTATAGGTGTCATCCCAAAGTTGAATACATAATTTTGTGAAAT
Organism: Didymodactylos carnosus; assembly: GCA_905250885.1. Lineage (NCBI taxonomy): Eukaryota > Metazoa > Rotifera > Eurotatoria > Philodinida > Philodinidae > Didymodactylos > Didymodactylos carnosus. The sequence continues at coordinate 9,032 of CAJNOQ010007412.1, forward strand.
CGATTTTTAATGTTCTACCAAGTATATCAATTAAATCCCCATACGTTGAACCGTTCGCAAAAGTGATCGATTTCAATTTGTGATTAAAATAGACCAGTGCATCCAGCGCCGACATCTGAAGATCGAAATGAATGGAACAGCTACTTACGTTAATACGACTAAGTGCGCATATACCTGAAACGTATAATGTGAAACTGCTGTAGCCTAGATATACAATTCACGAACGGAAACGTTCGTCAAGATATTTAAAAGTAGAGATAGGTATATTTAGTTAGATAGTAAAGTTTTAGATAGTAAATTTATTTCTTTACTGTGGAAAGAAGTATTTATAGTAGCAGTATGAAGTTATATGAATTTTCATTAACAGGTTTTTACCTACTAAACAGTATGTTTTTCCAAGTGATTTCGTGGTTGGAAAGAAGGAAAAGGAATAATAAAAGTTATCTTTCCAAGTATTCCCTCACCTTTAAGAATAAGCAGAAAGAAAGAACTTTTTCTTTTGCTGTGTCATTTTGTACATAAAGAAAATTCAGAAGGAAAAGTCAAAGGAAATGGCATGCGTCACTTGGAAAGTGAATATAATATAAATAAGAGATGTTCACAACAGAAAAGATTCTTTGCTGATTTCACAAACACAATAACACAGTAAGTTGGATTCTGCTTTTTGCTGATGAATCGTGTTAAATGCGTCCTTGCAAAATTGCATGAACATCCAAGTACCAAAAAATGTGAAGTCTATGATAAGGACGCATATCAGCAATTTTTAGATCGTCTACTGTGGAGATTCAGTATTATGGCATCTTACGTTCTGGTTATCCAGTTTTTTGAACCTACAATAAAAAGATGGTTGGACGTCGATGGTGAATCATTCAATGATGTTAAATTCCTAGTATACTCATATGTGCCGCCGCCTTCAACAGATCCATCGTCGCCACCGTTCATCGTAGAATTGGAGATTCATCTTAAGTCTCAATTTTCTGAATCTGCACACCTTCTACTAGACAGCAACTTTAATTCTCCGACAATACAGGACTTATGTAAGTTCTTTTAATTTTTTCTGTCTCGTTTTTTCTTCTGAGAGCAGAATCACTGCATAATACAGCACAGCCTTCCTTTCCTCTCCTATTCATCAAAGAGGAGATAATATCACAAAGCAATTGTGTAGTATTATAGGAAAAAAAAACAGCGGTAATGGTTATTTTTTAAATAAATCGAGAACGAAAGACGATAGACCTGCGGTTTTCAGATCACAACAGACCCCCAACAGACACCCAAAGTAGACACTTTTAGACGTACACCTATGAAAAAAATCAGGGCTTTCGATTAGGTTTACCATGATGTACCATTCGGAGCAAAATCCGAAAGTTTACTGTTTCCAAACTATACGATGAAATCCAATCTCAAATAACACCAATCGATAGCCAGAACATTTTTCTTCAAAATGCAAGGCCGAGGTCTCCATCTCCTTTGGTTACGAAGATACAGATGTTTTCCGAGGGCACACCTATCTCGTTCCAGACACGTCTGGGAATCTCAGAAACAAGTGGATCATAGATAATCGACTATGCTGATCATAGTGGTGATATTTGTATCATTCCCCGCTCAATCATAGCTTCAGAAAAGCCAATTTGGCGAAAATCCGGTTTTTCGTCTATCACTGTCAAAAATTTAAACTCCATATGTTTCACTCATTTCTCGTCCAAAAAGAGTCAAATTTTCTAGAAATTCTCAGATAGGTCATAGAATGTAGATCGAGTCGAAAAAATTAGTTATGGTTTCCACTTTATGACTACGATTTTTTAGCGGGTCTCTGGAAAAGCTTTCACGAAACCAAAGCTCAGTTCCAATTTTTCGCGCAGGACCGCATTCTACGATCTCTGTTAATCATTGCCTGAACATTCGAGTCTTTTTGGACGAGAAATGAGTGAAACATATGGATTTTAATTTTTGACAGTAATAGACGAAAAACCGGATTTTCGCCAAATTGGCTTTTCTGAAGCTATGATTGAGCGGGGAATGATACAAATATCACCACTATGATCAGCATGGTCGATTATCTATGATCCACTTGTTTCTGAGATTCCCAGACGTGTCTGGAACGAGATAGGTGTGCCCTCGGAAAACATCTGTATCTCCGTAACCAAAGGAGATGGAGACCTCGGCCTTGCATTTTGAAGAAAAATGTTCTGGCTATCGATTGGTGTTATTTGAGATTGGATTTCATTGTGTAGTTTGGGAACAGTAAACTCTATCGTCTTTCGTTCTCGATTTATTTAAAAAATAACCATTACTACTATGTTTTTTCCAGCAATAGTTTAAAACGTTGGATGACAAGTGATCTTTCAATTCATAGCTAATGACAGATGTTAGTTCGAATAAAGGTCTTGCAAGAGTACGTAAAATATTTCAGTTTTTGTAATTTGTGATGTAAACTACTAGTAACGAAAATTCTCGTTCGTCTTTTCGAGTAGCGCGCTACACTGAGTTAGTTGATGATGGGAGACTTCTGTATGAGAAACTGTTGAAACGTTCAGCCACCGTTAGCTCTAATATGGTGGATTTGGCTGTACAAACCAGAACTTAGCTTTTCCTTGGCTTTTTTGCTTCGAATGCTTCCAATGCGCTTTCTCTTTTTGTTTTTTCACATATTTGAGTAATGCATCTGAACAATAAAACAGTTTCCATTTCTTTCTAGCTTTTTTGGCTCGCTCTTTAGCAAAGGACCAGATAATACGCGGTCAAAGGACATAACTAGGGAGTGCGATGTTTCCATATAACGCGCTCAACCCGGAAGGTGTATGATCGCAGAAAGCAGTTTTCGTTTCATGTTGTCTTTCCTGACGCTTAGCAACACCAGTAAAGTGGTTCTTGCAGCTGCAGAACAAGAAGCTAGCGCAGTATACGAACAACTCCAAATAAGTTTGAAACTGCCATGGCCATGTTAGGCTTATGCCCTGTGAATATTTAGATTTTTTGGAAAGCTCATGAGAATGCCTAATGTGTTTCTGTTCAAGCAGCGCCACAAACTTTCTTGATATATTTCCGTACTTCAAACACCTTTTCGAAAGTTGAAGATAGTCGAGACAAATGTAAACGCTTTTATTGTAGAGCATTCTGTTTTCTATCCCAAATCGTCATCAACTTCTCGAATAATCCATAGTTTATGGTTTTTGAATATTGTTTAAGAATGTGTTCGCGTTTTTAGACGGAACTGCATTGTTGGTTCCTCCACAAAAAAAACAAAAAGTCATACAAGCATCAAACATTCCTGATCTTTTTGATACCAATATCATT
>CAJNOQ010007413.1:0-12323 GCA_905250885.1 Didymodactylos carnosus
CAATGGACTACGTCGATCTTCTGCTCTTCATTATGCCGTCTTTAAAAAAACGAAAAGTTCATGAGAACGAACAGAAGAAAGAGGAAAAAAATGTTTTATGTTTCTGTAAAAGCTACTCTTGTCCGAAAAATTTTAGTCCTTTCCCGGTCCCATATCGAGAAGGTTATTTGATCCCGAAGCCGAAAGCAGTTGTTCTTGTAAAACATGATAATATAAGCAGTGAACAAATCTTTCTCATATCACTCGACACTTTTGTAGCAGAGCGCCAATAGTTTCGGTTCTGTTCATGTCTATCCTGCATAGATTCGAACTCTGTATATAAGTAAAGATTATTAATCTGCTCCCGACGCCGCTGTACCACATGAACACGACTAAAAATATATAATTTTGGTTCTGTTCTCATTAATAGAAGTTTAATTACATTAACGTAATTAGGATTTATTCACCGTGACCGAAACATTTTTCAGTGTTGAACCTAGATACAATAGTACAGAAAAGTATTGGATGGAACATTTTTTGTTTTCTTCTACAGGTTAAACTTTCGAATCAATTCAATAATACATCACATTTCGTCTCTACACCTTGATCATCTAGCATTCGTATCATCAAAATTCTCCAATCACTTAGCTACTATAGTCAATCGTGTCGTTTCACTGAATGTTATTGGTGCTGGTCATTCACCATCATTGGAACGTTTCTGTGTACTTCAAGCACTTACAATCAGCGTATTATATACAACACAGTATGTACAAAGTTCGAATCTATGCAGGACAGACATGGACAGAACCGAAAATATTGGCGCTCTGCCACAAAAGTGTCGAGTCGTATGAGAAAGATGTTCACTGCTTATATTATCATGTTTTACAAGAAAAACTGCTTTCAGCTCCGGGATCAAACAACCTTCCCGATATGGGAAGGACAGTTCATTCAACAATATATATATAGTGCGAACATTTTAACTTTTTTTCATACAAATGCCTGTTTCATATATCACTCTATTAAGCAAGTTTGACCGGCCGTATATTTATATCCAAGGATACAGTTGGACAAGAATAATTTTTAGAGCTTTTATCAGTTTTTGCCCTTCTTTCTATTGTGAAAATAGATGAACCATCGTCTGAAATTAACTGTTTTCCTTTTCAGGATCATAGTCAAGGCGACATTATAACAATATTGGAAGAAAACTGTCGGTGTGATGAAATGTAATGAGAGAGAAAACGAAAAGTTCATGAGAACGAAAAGAAAAATAAGAGGAAATGAAGAGTGAAAAGAATCATTGAAAAATATGAAACGTTCAGTTCTTTTAATTTTTTCACTAACATATTGCTCGGACAATCATTGTGAGTATTGTTGTTCAAATAAGTGAGTCTTTTCCTGTAGTCCGGTAAGCAAAGACACCGCTAATAACAATCTTGTCATTACTATTTATGTCCTTTTATCAACATTTTTTATCTTTTAGTGAGCGGAATGGTAGTAACATTGCTTGAACAATTGTGTAATGAGCTGTTTTGGAATATATTCGATTACCTTGAAGTGGTGGATATGTATATTTCCTTCTACGGGTTAAATTTTCGAATCAATTCAATAATACATCACATTCCGTCTCTACACCTTGATCATCTAGCATTCGTATCATCAAAATTCTCCAATCACTTAGCTACTATAGTCAATCGTGTCGTTTCACTGAATGTTATTGGTGCTGGTCATTCACTATCATTGGAACGTTTCTGTGTACTTCAGGCACTTACAATCAGCAACACGCAACACAATGATTTAAAGTTCATGATGTTGGACATTTATGAGTCGAATACATTGAAAGCACTGACCATCTCGTTGAATTGTTCGGAGTGGGGTGATATTGAAGATATATATGGTATGATTATATGTAATAGGCTTCCAGAAACGTTGAAAACATGTCAAATAAATAATACTATTAAACCAATAGAATTAATAACATTTACGAAGGTATCGACCGTTTGTCAATCGATCGAATATTTGTATCTGAAATCATGTTTTTTCAATAGTTCGGAAACTGCCAGTTTATTTCGTCTATTCTCATATATGCCAAATTTAAAATCTGCTGACATTTTTTCGTTTCTAAATGATAAACTGATTATGCTGGTTAAAATTAATTCGCCATCACTGCCGACGACAAGCATAACAAAGTTTCATAGCACTTGTACTGTATTTTCAATGGACTACGTCGATCTTCTGCTCTGCCTCATGCCGTCTTTAATAGTATTACGGCTCACATGTTTTTCGACTAATGAAAATATAACCGATGGTTGGCAATGGGAACAAATAATATCAAGACGAACACGAGAGTTAAAAGAAGTCATTTTAGATATTAATGTGCTATGTCATCCTGCAAGAAACGGCCATTTTCTCTGCAAAGATGAAAAGTTTCGAACCGATTTTTGGTTGAATGGGAATTGGCTTGTCTCTCTACAGGTAATACGATATTCGGTTCGATTATTAGTATGAACATCAAAGCAAGATTCCCAAAGCAAGATTCCCACAAAAGTAGTAGAGATAAGGCTAATTTCTGCAGTAGTTGATGTACAAAACCGGACAGTCTTGTAGCTGCATTATGATGATCACCGGCGTGTTTCAGATGTAATGTATATGGCCACTTGGTCCTCATTTCAATGTTTTGATTTTGCCTGTCGCTGAACGGAAACTGATTAATTTTCATATTCGTAGTAATAATAATTATGTAATAAAAATGTGTGCTACCGATTAGGAACCGTACGAAGAAGATCATCGTGTAATTATTCGAAAATAAATTATATATAACTCAGGCTGAATTATATGTATATTGCTTGCAATAATCTAGAAAATAGCTGGTTCAGTGTTCTGATAACTCGTCTCATTGGACAGAAGTGAGGTGAAAACTTTGTAGATGAGGATATCCACGATCATTGGCACATGTAGAGAGCAATCTGGTGCTCATTCAGTAAGAGTCGTGGCAAAAGGATCTTTCAGAAAAACTTCTACTAAACCGTACCAATAAAATTTGGTCAGGTTTGATTGACCGAAAAAGTTACACATTATATAATAGAAAAATGTGTGTAATTGGGATTATTAGTCTAAATTGCTTTTTGGATCTTTTGACCTCAGTTTGTGTTCTCATTCAAAAGAATTTACATTTTTCCAATCAGCGGACAAAACTGCGTGAAGTTTATGCTGTTTTCGTCTACTATTCGCTTAGAATTCAATACTTCATGGCATGGTATATTACTCAAAAGAACTCGATCCAGTCCTCATAAAGTAATATGACAATCTTTCATAAATGAATAAAGTATAACTAAGAGATTTTGACCCTCCTGTTTTGTAGAGCATGTTGAGTTACTTGTTTGGCCCATATAGACATCAATAGAATTGCATGACACGACTATTCGATGAAGGACTCTTCCGTGTGCATTTTCTGCGAATGTTGCAATCTTAGGAATGATTGAGAGTATGGTAATTTTGGCTTAAAGTCGCGTTTTTATCCTAAAGAAAAAAACTTTTCAGAATTGCTTCTTTACTAAAATGTAGCTCACACTCTCTTCTATTGTTCGATGTAGTTTTCATATTTTGTCATTACTTATACAGCATAAACAAGGATTTTTATCAACTGTACGGAAAATTTTGTGCCGACCTGAAAGTTCATTTTTCGATCTAATGGGCCTATGAAGAGCAACAATGAATATTTCTAATCTTTTTATCTACAAATATACTAGCACAGAATATTTTGGTGCAAACCGCTTGTCAAAAGCCTTTTTCGTTACCAAGCTATGATCAAAAAGAAGAACAAATTAGGGGTGTACAGAAAATTCTTGCGGCTTCTGTATATGCGTGTGTTCTTTATTGCCTTTTTAAATAAAACTGTTCTGTCGGTAAAACCAAGTCAAGCAAATTCTTTAAACAATTACATTCGGAACTGTCGTGGATTCTTTGTGTTAGAAAAGGTGATAGTGCATATCAATATCTGAAGCGTTTTCCAAGTGCGTGATGCGACGCAAAATGGTGATCATGGCCGATTATGCGTTATACTATGTTTATTTCGGTTAGGTTCTTCTAAAATCTGAACAAATAATACTTCAAAAAGTTTCTTCCAGGATTCGAACCTGCGATCGAAAGAGTTTCTTCATCGATGCCTTCACCGACTGTGCTACATATACATTAAATGTTGTTTTACATACTATATATAAGTGTAGATTTTATGGTAGATGATAAAACTGCTTTGGTGTCTAATTTTTTCATCAAGAATGTCGTCAAACAAAATCTGAGTTTCAGCCCTTTTTCGCATTTTTCAGGACATAAAATGTATCAGGTGTCCAGGTTGTGCCACGGTCTTGCCATAACGTTTTTCAGATTAAGATCTTCGGATTCTCACTATGTAGGAAAACAGTAAAAATAAGTAAGAACGTGTTGGCGATCCCACTTCGAATTGCTTATTTCGCGTCAAGCTCATCGGATTATGTATTATTCAAGCGAAATGAAGCGGGGGAATGCGGCCAAAATAGGCGCAGTTATTAATAAAAAGTATGTAAAACGTCTTGTCCAATATCATCGTTCAGATAATAATTTATCACGGGAAGAAGCTTTTTATAGGTAAATTAGAAGTTGAATAGTTGTTGCTTCCTACTAGTAGAGATGTACTTGTCACAAAAGAATCAGATATTTTCAAGAGCTGATTCGCACATCATTAGGTAGAAAAGAACGAGAGGAATCGAATGCAGCATATATTGTTGAGTTTAGAGTAAAATTTCAAAGAGAAAACTCGAGAACATTTGTGCCAGTTCTGCGTTTAAAACAACTTTCTAGAATTTGTTTTCAATTTTCTATCGGTTGCAGGAAACTTTTATCACCAACATATTCAAGAGCTGCTCTTCTATCCTGGAAAATGGTCACTAAATCGAATACGTTTAGAACATAGAAATTTCACTGGAAGAATTCACCTAAAACTAACCTATGTCTTTAAGAGCCGTAATTGATCGTTGTTCAGCGATATCAGCATACGACTTGTTGTTCACTTTACTAAACTCAATACGTATTCTTTACACAGAAAACTCCGAGGAAACACAAAAAAATATAATTGTTGTTGATCATTAGTTTCTCTCTAGGTGAGGAGACTGAAATTACAAAATTTTAAATTTTCACGTTGAAGTATTAATTTTTATAAATTTTAAAATTATTTTTTGTGGTCAGCGTGAAAAACTGCATCTAGTGATGTGCCTTCCGATTTAATTAGGTAGAAAATTTCTTTTGAACAGTCAACAGCTCCAGTTCTCACAGTTCCGGTTAACTGGGACTGGGGCAAACCTACTAATCACTAGAGTCCTGCGGGAACAAATTTTCTCCATTCCCGTTTCCCGTTCCCGTTCCCGTAAAAAAGTTTTCTGTTCCCGTTCCCGTGTTCTCGTTCCCGAATTTTGTTCTTTCGGTGTATGGGAAAAGTATCATCATTGTGTTAATTATGTATCATCATTTGTGTTAATTATGTATCAAAATAGTTATTGAAAATGAAAACCTGTTATATAAATAAACTTTGATACAGATAAAAATGAATTAGAACAGTTTTGGGAACGTCATTTTTTTTCAATCGTTCCCGTTCCCGATTCCCGCGGGAAAGGGGACGGGACAATACGGGAAAAAGTCATTCCCGCAGGACTCTACTAATCACTCACGAAAACGCAATGTTGGCATCATTTCTAGCCTTTTTTGCAGTTTATATCTGCTATTTTTGCTGTTGAGGCCAGAGAGAAAAGTAATTACTGAATAAGAACATTACTGTTCCAGTGAGTGATTAGAGAGGGATGAATTCTTCTCATTTTTATACTGTTAACGTTGAAAGCTTTTATTACCGTACCGATCTCATAGGAAATACGTCTGCCATCTTAAGTCAGAAAATGACGTAGAATTCCTGTTATAGGATCCTATGAGATCCTACAGTGGGAACTTATGAGATCATATAAGATCCTATATAATCTTATTGTAGAATTTGATAGGATTTTACATGATGAGTTAGGATATGATATCGTTTATCTTACTAAATAAAAATCAGCGTGAACAGCTGCATCTAGTGATGTGCCTTTCGATTTAATTAGGTAGAAAATTTCTTTTGAACAGTCAACAGCTCCAGTTCTCAACAGTTCCAGTTCTTACAGTTAAAAACTGGAACTGGTGCATACCTAGAGATTAGGGAGAGGTGAATTCTTCCCATCTTTATGTTGCTAACATTGAAAGTTTTTATTATCGTACAACACCTTTCTTGTGGGATTAGTGAAGCGCATTCGATGCACTTCAGTTGCATCCGATATCTGCTCAATAGTGTTGTATATTCTGATTTACAGAAGACTAAAGGATAAGGGAAAATGCTGAAAAGTAACGAAAAAGTCGATAAGAAATACTTTGGTTTCATTTTCTATCATCTATAGGTAATAGATTCATAGCTCAGTGGATTAAAGAGACGATAAGTGATGTGACACCAACTAGTCTGTTACGTGCATTAGAAACAAACTTCAATGGTATTGAAAGATGTCAGTTTGAGAGACTAGTAGCAATTTTTTTCAAATCCATTAGTGATGAATGTAATATTGATTTTCGAATGCCGAAGGAGAGTGAATATCAAAGTTCAGTTGTAGTTTTACATGATTCAATGCAATTGGAATCAACTAGACGACGTTTGTATGGACGCTATAAACTAGTTATTGATGAAAGCGAAGATGAATCTGTCGCAAGATTTTTATTTGAAGAAGGTATATTAGATTTAAATTCAGACACAATGGCTTTCGTATGTCTGATTTTGAAGCCGATATTGAAAATGAACTGCATAACGTTGAAATGTTATCAACGATTAAACTGTGTATGGAAACCGAAAAAACGATAATGATGATCAATACGGGCAGAATTCATGGTTCACTCTACGATGTATTTAATCAAAACCTTAGTATTATGGCTACGGAAAGTGAACGAAAAATCTTTTCGAAAGTAGCTATTGAAGCACAAACACTAGATTGTATTGTACATAAAAAATTTCAGTGTATTGTTTACATAAAACGATCAGACTTAAAAGACATGCCACCACCATTTTTGAGTCGATTTCAAAAATATTCAGTTGGAATTAATGATTTTTATCGTATACAACTAGAAAAACTACCATTCACTCAACAAGAAATCACATAGAACGTTTGAAGAAAAAAAATTTGTCACACACTTTGGTGAAAAATATTTTTCAGGTTATACCAAAAGTACGATTTATTCAATATTATTAACATTAATCAAAAATTCAAAACAATTGCTACCACAACAAAAAGTACAACAGTCATTGACAATACAAGAGCTGCATGACACAGATGACAATAAGAGTAGTAATAATACTGCAGACTTTGAGCAAAACAGACTCACAACATCTAATTCTATAACATTTCTTAATATACATCAGTACACACAATTAACGATCAAATCAAAATCAGTCATTGAACAAAATCCACTTGATTTACAACAATGTTTATTATGTACAATTCTATGCAAACTTCTTCAACTTGTTTCTCCCGAATCTCTTGTATTGAAACTACCATCATTTGAAGATTCGGTATCAAACTGGATTTCGAAAATTTACTTCCATGATCAAGAACATTTTAGTGTAGAGAATTTTATTCGTATACTTACATCTCCATCCGATAATGATTTACAATTTGACGTTTTAAATCAGAACAACAATCAAATTCCATTGAATATTACAACCAAAATAACAATATTCACACGAACAAATGCTTCTGTTGATGATTCTAATCATCCATCAACATCAACAAATCAGTTACTTGCTAATTATTCTAAACGTCTTGAAACAATAAATTTAGCTTCTAATTCATCCTCATATAAAGTATGGTGTATTTGCCAAAGAATTGCACTGACTCTTTATTTAAAACTTGTATTTATTATTATCGTTCTAGTATCATTAAAAATAATGAGCTGTTATACAAGTGAATTGTACTTGTTACTTAAAAATTTACCAATGTTAAAATCATTTACTTGCATGTATGAAATGTGCTGAACGATCAGCAGTTGAGTGGCAACAAACTGAAAAAGCAAAAGGGACCGATAGTTCTGCGAAAAAATATCGAAGCAAAGTTAACAACGATGTAAGATGTTGGTGCTATGGAGAAATAAGTTAGCCAAGATATCCGTTGTCGAGAAATCCTTTTCGAAGAACCAGCAGGGTTCTGAAACGTATTTCAAAGGTTGTATCGCGTTTTCGAATATCTTTTATCATTAGAATACTCATTTTATTACATCAGTATGTCAATCGTCAGCAAAAGCTTTCTGTTTAACAAATACAAGAGGCTTCCAACAATAAAATAATTATATTTGCTACGAATTTTCGTGAAAATTATTCAGTTTTTCTTAACGTAGCTACAAGACTACTCATCTTATACGTTAACTACTGTAAAAATTCGCCGTCTCCATTATGTTGCCTTGATGTCCAAACAAATAATCGAATTAGATGTCGTATCACTTGTAAAGAGACGAACCAGTTTCGATAACCAAAAATCGGTTCGAAACTTTTCTTCTCTGTGTAGAAGAAAATGACTATTTGATGCAAAACGACTTAGTACATTAATATGTAAAATAACTTTTTTTAATCTTGGTAATCGTCTTGATATTATTTGTTCCATTGGCACGCATCGGTCATATTTTCATCAGTCGAAACACACTTAAGACGTAATACTATTAAAAACGGCATGGTCGAGAGCAGAAGATCGACATCATCTATTGAAAATACAGTACAAGTGCTATGAAACTTTTTTATACTTGTCATCAGTAGCGATCGCAGATTAATTTTAGCCAGTTTATCATTTAGAAACGGAAAAACTTCCGCAGATTTTAAATTTGGTATATATGACAATAGACGAAATAAACCATCAGTGTCTGTATTAGTAGGAAAACTTGATTTCAGATATAAATATTCAATTGGTTGACAAACGGTCGATATCTTCGTAAATGTTATCAAATCTACTGGTTTAATATCAATAATAATGTGACATGTTTTCAACGTTTCTGGAAGTCTATTGCATATAATCATAGCAAATATATCTTCAGTGTCCTGTGATCGTGAATAATCCAATGAGATACTCAGTCTTTTCAATGTATTCAACTTATATATGTCGAACATTATAAACTTTAAATCATTGTGTTGCATGTTGCTGATTGTAAGTGATCGAAGTACACAAAAATGTGTCAATGAATGGCCAGCACCTATAACATTTAATGAAACGACGCGATTGACTATAGTAGTTAAGTGATTAGAGAATTTTGATGATAGGAATGTTCGATAACCAATGTGTAGAGAAGGCATGCCATGTATTATTAAATTGATTCGAAGATTCAACCCGTAGAAAGACGCGTATATATCCATCACTTGAAGGTAGTCGAAAATATCCCAAAACAACTCATTACACAATTGTTCAAGCAATGTTACTACCGTTTCGTCCGCTGAAAAAAAAACCTTGATAAAACGACGTAAGTAGTAAGGACAAGATTATTATTAGCAGTGTTAATGCTCAAGGGAGTAAAGGGAAATGATTACTCATTTAAAAAGAACTACGTACAATTGTTTTGCGAACAAGTTGTCAGTGAAAATTAAAAAGTTAGACTTTTCATGTTATTTACCTTATTGAATGGTTCTCTGCAAAACCTTTTTCTTTTCAACACGATTCAGTACAGACGTAATCTTTTTTCTTCCTTCTTATAATATTAACTGTACTTTTCGTACAGTACTTTCGTACGCACACTTTCACGTGTACGTACACGCGTTTTTTCAACTATTATCATTTTCTTAATTAAATCCCACTGAATTATTTAAAAACTTTTGAAATTGAAAACCAGAATTAAATGTATTATAATCGGTACAACAACATGAGTGAAAATGAAAAAGATCGTATGTGTAACGGAGAGAATTTGCGACAAACATTAAAACAACTAGCCACTGCAGAACAACGAAATAATGAAGCATCACTGAAACGTCACCTCACAAACAGCAGTGAAATTATAACAACAAATGATGACGGTGAGATAGAAGGTGACATGGATGGATTTCAAATAAACACTTATAATAGAAATAATAAGAGAATGAATAGAAATAACAATGACAGCAACAATGATAAAGATGAACGATATTCAGCAACGAGAACATATACGAATCCAAATGTAAAGGATAATAGAAATAAACAACAACAACGTAATGAAAATAACCTGAACAACACTTCTGATCAACAATATCAGATTCCAAATACAACGACAAATCAAAATGGAATTCGAATCTCAAAACATGCTATTGACTATGCTACTGAATATCATTATACACCATTTAAAATTCAATGTGAACCTAAACTAAAGAATCAGAAAAATGCCGCAAAACTTGTATGTGAAATTCTTAATTATGTTAAAAGCGATTTTACTAAACTAAATCCTGTTTATTCAAAACCTCTGCTATTTGACATGTGGTGGATAGATGGAAGTGGATATCTTCAAATGATAATTAAATCAATAGAATTGTATGTTTTTCTATGTAATAAAGAACGATATCCACAAGAATTAATGAACATGAAACTAACAGCCCATCCACCTCAACATCTTCCGCCTCAACTTACAGCAATAATAAAATGGCTGAAAAATTCAGTCACGTTAGAAGATCTAAATGAGGAATTGAAAATAAAATATAAGTCTATCTTTAATACTGAAGAAATGATGGGAACGGCAAATGACAGAAACCGACACGTTCGTATAGAAATGTGTGACAGAAATGAATTCATTTCATTAGTTAACGGTGGGATAATCAATGTTTATGGTCAAATATATAATGTCGATGAATATCTACCGGCACCAAAAATTCTCATCTGCTCAAAATGCAATCTTCCTGGACATACAAAAAAGTCATGTGAATCTAGATGTGAAATATGTCGGCGTTGTGGCGGTGATAGAAAAAATAGAGAAGAACATTTGGAGTGTACAATCAAAATTGTGACGGTGATCATATTTCGACCGATTATAAGTGTCCAATAATTCAAGAATTTCGTGCAAAATTAATTAATGAACTAAGAAAAAATCCTAGCCGACTACCACCTGATGTTCAATTGTTTATCCCATCAGATTATCGTCGAGCAGGCGAAACACGAAGAGAATTGCGGCACCTGTAACACAGTTTCGTCCTTCTTCTAATTTGAATTGGAACCATGGCTACAAATCAATCCATCAACATCTATCTCATCGACAATAACAACAAATAATGCTAATATCAATGATTCAATTAAATCAATGAATGATGAATTGATAAAAATTAAAGAAAATTACAAACAAGAACAAGATAAAATTGAAATGAAATATAAAAATCATTTAAACTCAATGAATCAAGCTTGGATGATCTTGCAACAACAAAATAAAACACAATCTGAAAATTTAATGACAATGAACGCAGCGATCTCTCAATCGGTATTTCCTATGTGCCAAAACATTGTTACAGCCGTATTCTCAGTTGCTAATAAATTGAAAAACATATTAAAAACTGATGAATTTGATGATCTAATCGTAAACTTGTCTACAGAAATATCGTATCTGAAGGAAACACAACAATCCTACTCCAATCATCAATCCTCTCTACTGCAACTAACCAACAAACAAAATGAAATATTAAATTTAGCATTAGATTCATTATTACTTAATACCAATGGTCTACAGTGAATTTAAATATTCATCGCCAACGATTAGTTTGGATTTAATCAGTAACTTTGATGGTAATGACAGTGAGAAAGAGACTCTTTTTCAATTGTTTTGTGAGTGGAATAGTAGGACTTCTTTGTCTCGGTTGAGTGAATCGTGGATTAAGGAGAGATCGAAAAATAGTTCTGAAAACCTGGTAATACTTCTTTGGAATTGCGAGGGTTTAAGCACTCATCTTACCGATCTCGATATTCTTCTTTCTACTCATACACCTCATCTATGCATATTAACTGGAGTAGGTAAACAAATCCAAGCTGCCCATAATCTCTTTCTATACCTAGCAAAGTCAGGAAGGCACAAACACCTTCGGAGGTGTAGCTATCTTAGTTCATCATAAATTACGTAGTGAGGTTGTGGCCATAGATAAAAATTTTCTTTTAATAGAAATAGAAATTCTCAATCAGAAGTTAAGTGTGGGAGTTGTTTACGTCCCCCCAAACTGCGCATCTCCGTTAGATCTTTTCGATAAACACAAGGAAAAAGAAACTTTTATTTTTGGAGATTTTAATGCGAAACATACGGATTGGAATTGTGATCAAATTAACATCAGCGGAAGT
>CAJNOQ010007414.1:0-12323 GCA_905250885.1 Didymodactylos carnosus
TTAGCGGAGGAAATTAACCATATCCTGAAAATTTTGAAGTCGTTCTGATGTTTACTGAGTGATTAGCGAATTTTTTAATATTAGATGTAAACAGCCTGAAAACACAAATTTTCGTAAACCTCGCTTTTCTGTAGAATTTTAAAACTTTTCTAAAAACAAATATTGCCACGAGACGCAGCGTGGTCGATTACGCATAGTTCATCTGTCTTGAAGGCTATCAATCGTCGCTGGGTGCCAGTCCTGGGATTCGTAGAAAATCCGATACAACGCCAGAAGCGTGGAAAATCAAGGTCTCGCTTGACTCTCAATTTGAAAAGGACACCCTGGGTTATCAGTCTGTGAAAACAAATCAATACAATCCTATTGGAAAATTTTTACATGCGAGCTAGTTTTCCAAAGATCTCCTGGAAAACCTGTTCCAGAAAGCTGTTCTGGGGAAATTTTTGGTTATGAAAACATGTCCCCAAGTCTCCTCTTTCGAATGGTGAAAATTGAAGCTCTTTAGCTTTTACCTATCGAAAGTTATTCAAAAAACAGTCATATACCATTCTTTTTTTGGATGGACAATACTTCTGATTGGTGCAATATCAGCATTTCCCCGTTTTGGTGTTGCCAATCATCGTCACATTCACATGTCAAACTATTTTTATAACTATTCGATTAGTTTTGATGGAATCGGAAACTTTTAGTTCAAGTATTGGTTTTAAGCATACATACGTGCATGGTAATACTCTAGTATTTGAAAAATTTAAAACTTAGTTAAAACTGATCAAATAGTTATAGAAATAGTTTGACATGTGTAACTTGATATGTTCTATAAAATGGCTGATGTGAAAATGCCAAATTCGATTAAAAAGTTTCATGATCCGGTTTTGTAGAAACCTCACTTGGTTTTCCGGGGGATTTTAAAAGATCTAAAAAATCCCACCATGGCTGATGATCCTACATTTGGTGTACTCCAATAGTATAGTAGGGAGCGACAAACTCACGCTGTTTTCCGAGGGAAAATCTTTCTCCAAAACGACCGGATCGATCATGTGGGCTCCCACGGCATCATCTACTGTAAAAGAACGAAAACATCTCTGGAGCTCGCGGTTGTGTGAATTTGTAGTAGACACTGTCTAGTAATTACGACAGAATTCCTAAGTCTAAGTGATGGGTCGTTATGGAGTTGTACGTAGTTTACATTGACAGTTTCCTTAGATGCCGGAATTTGTGCGTTTTCCGTGCTCTTTGCAAAAATCGAACATCTCAACAACGCAACAACTTTAGGATCTGCGTTTTTCGCCCAAATTCATAAAATTGTTTGTTCTAAAGAAGCCCTTACTACGGAAGAAACTTGAGATGGTTGATTGAGCAGCATTATATGGTAACAGGTCGTGGCTGATCTTTAATGGCTAATAAATATAAACACACAATACCCTAAACTACAACAACACAAAAAGAAAGCACTCTATTACAGTGCAAGCATCTAGAAATCGTGCGTATATGACCGTTCGCACAGTTTCATTACTAGCAAGTTTTTCAGCGAAACAAATAAAAGCGTTCTTGACGGAACGAGTGAATGAAACTATCAACGAAATGTTTCGTTGTTTGTCACACGTGAACTGTTCACGATGGAAATTAAATGTCGGTATTAGAAAAACAACATTAACACACGAAAAAGATAAAATAAACGCGTTGACTAATTTCTCGTCTAATATATTATAATAAAGTAACATTTAATTGAAGACGAAATTGTCGTCATCCAGATTTGTTTTTTTTTAGTCGGTTGAATGACCACGACATGAAGAATGGATTCTGAATGTGACGATGATTGGCAACACGAAAACGGGGAAATGCTGATATTGCACCAATCAGAAGTAGTAGAAAACTACACACTACCAATAAATTGCAATACCTAAAATAAGAAGGTTAAAGAATATCAGTTGACTTAAACTCATGAAAAAGAATCAGATAGGTTGTAAAATATGTACTTCATCTTTTATAAAATTGTGAAATATGATCAAAGATATATTATGTAATATGAAAACGTGTAAGACGTTTTATAAGTGTTAGAATGATGTCTGTTATTTTAAATGTAACATATTCATACTTATATATATGTTTCTGAATTAACGGAAAATAATTGTCAATTAAAAAATATGATGATTAATATTGACCTCTAGCTATACCCGAGTAAGAGACATATGTACAATAGCTATAAGGTGGACAGCATTTTTTTTAAACTAACGGGCTTTTCCCTGTTACAGCTTGGAAAGTTTATCAATTTTACTCGTACTGTTACAAGATTTTTGGAAGCACAAACAAACTCAGTTACACAGTTTACAGTGAACTATATCACGAAAAGCAAAAAATCATCAGGATTTGACTCTACATCTAATTTTACGCTAAAGCTTTTACCAATAACGTATGTTGAATGTATCGTGGGTTGTTTTAATGACTGGCTCAAGGGGTCGGAGTTCATTGAACCATGAAAAGTAGCTAAATTTGTCGTTTTAAATAAACTGAAATCCGGGATCCCCCAATGCGACCAAACCAGGCCAGTCTCCTTGTTGTCTATCCATTCAAAGCTATACGAGGAAATTCTTCTTCAAAGAATTAAAGAATGATCAGACAGCAATTCGATCCTTCCGCCTGAACAGTCCGGCTTTCGCCCTAAATGTCTATTACCAACTAGAGTATTGTCTATGTATCAAATCATCGACAATAATCTACGTGGAAATGTACCATCGCTGGTCATATATGTGGACTACAGAAAAGCTTATGACAAAGTTGTTCACGAAATTTTTATTATCAAGTTATTTAAGTTAGGAATGCCGCTAAATCTGTTAAAGGCAGTCTGAAACTGGTTACGAGGCAGACAAGCGAAAATTATTCTTGGGAAATGCGGCTCAAATGCTTTTGTGATCGGAGTAGGTTTACCCCAAGGCAGTTCGCTGTCACCGATCTTGTTCATTATTTTTCACTGTGACCTACCTAATAAGTTGGGCGCGCACCCAAGCGGGATTTTTGCAGACGACCTGCAAGTAACAGTAATTCCACCAATTAGACCAAAGTTAAGTCAAATGTTAAAGTATCTTGAGGAGGAGGGGCAGAGAGTATGCAATAGAATTCTTCAACATTCGATTGACCATGAACAACCGATTAATTATAGTAAAACTGTTTTCCAGATATTTCATTCTCAGATTAAGAGACCCACTATCTCGCTGTCAATGGCGGCCTATAAGTTAGAGCAAGTCATAATTTTTAAGTACCTAGGGTTCAGTTGGTCAGATAAGCTGTCTCTAAAACCTACTTTAAACGACGCAGTAGAAAAAATTCAAAAATCTTTTGTTAAGTTAAGGTGGGTATCAAAAGGCAAACAAGGTTCAAATAAGTTAAGCCGGCAGAGTTTTTTCGCGCATTCGTTTCCGTTTTTTTCGTGGCTCTTCCCAATTTACACCCTTTTACCACGCACCCTCGTCCAAATTTTAAACCAAAAGTTCAGGGTGGGACTTCGCCTTGTGCATAGATGTCCGTACGCCGATAGGGAGGAACTTTTTGACTTATGTGAGGAGGAGCAATTAGACTACTATGTTGTTAATTATTTAAAAAGGAGATTATTGCGCTTCTTCGATTCTGATTTGTGCAACTCTCCAATCCTAGAAGATGTATTTTACTGGGATTATTATCACCTGGCTAAAAGACTGAAATAGGACACTATTTTCACAACAAACGAGTCATAAAGCAAATAAAGATCCATAAATCCGTGCTGATAGCATGGCTCGCCTTTGTTCACAATAAAGAAAAGAAGTAATAGAGAAAAGTTATCGTGATTCCCGTTTTTTTTTGTTTTTATTCACTTGGTCTTAATTTATCCTTTTCGAGTCAATGTAGTTTAATGCATATGATCCTCCTAATATATAGACTCTATTGTGATAACTCTTAATTTAGTGTTAATCAATATCTTCATACCCTTCCCAAAATGTAACATTTTTCTTATGTATTAGTTTTTCTTTTTTGTTTACAACTGTGTTTATCAGTCTGTTGTGCACCAACTCTTTTTTGTAACAGCCCAAGGGCTTAACAATATATGGAAAGTCAAAAAAGAAAAAAGGCTTAGAAATGGGCTTCGCAAAAAAGAAAAATCAACCGTGAAGCGGAGCCATATGGTGGTGCTCACTCACTGGTGCTTACTCACTTTCTTTTTAGCAGTTTAAATAAGGCAAGTTCTGAAAAAGAGCATTGCATAGGGTTAAGCTTTGATCTGTCAAAAGCGTTCGATCGCGTATCGACTGACCTTCTACTAAATAAGTTAAAACTACTTGGTATCGATGGGAGTCTTCCTAACTGGTTTACATCTTATCTTACAGGGCGCACTCAGTTTGTCAAAATTGGCGAGAGCTTTTCCTCTCAGTCGTCGGTTCTCTCGGGGGTGCCAGAAGGGTCCATCCTTGCCCCTTTACTTTTTATTTTATTTCTAAACGACTTTCACACGCCAGTTTCGTCGTCTGTGATAGATAGTTTTTTTGGCTGATGACCTTTTTGTAGTTTTATCGCCCAAAAAATCGGAAAACATTTCTGTTATTCAAAATTTAGTTCAAGCTGAAATAGACAGAGTAACAGACTGGTGTGAGAAAAATCATATGTCACTCAACGTTGACAAATGTTCATACACTTACTTTTCACTTGATCCTAAAATAAAGTCCGATTTTAAGTTAACTCTATTAAACTCGAAGCTCTTGCTCGATACCGATCCTAAACTTTTAGGTATGAAGCTTTCTCACGATATGAAATGAGCAACACATATCCGCGAAGTAGCAGCATCTTGTCGGAAAATGCTCGGTGTTATTAATCGAGTTTTCGGAGAAGCATCTCAGTCAATTCGCTTAGGTTTATATCTTACTTGCGTTTTACTCAAAATCAATTACTGTAGTGCTCTTTACGATTCTAAATTCACCACATATCTTGAACCACTAGAGGCGGTTCAACGTTTAGCAAGTCGTATTATTACCAGAAACTTCTATTACGGAACTGATAGTCTATCACTAGTCAATAAACTAGGTTTGCCCGATCTCAGTGTCAGACGCCAGTACTTTCGACTCATATCATTTTACAAAATTTACAATAATTTGACTCTTCTCGAATCTAAGGATTTTCTTGCTAAATTGACTTCTAGGTCACTCCGAGCAGCGCATTCTTATATGGTGGACATACCCTTCACTCCTTTCGAAACTGTCCAGTCATCCTTCTTTTGGAGGACTGCAAAAGACTGGAATACTAAAGATCTAGAAAAAGTCGTTTCCATCAATTCTCTCAAAACCTTTAAAAAGGCTTTAAAAGAACATCTTCATCTTTAGTCGTTCTCTGTTTTCAAATCTTTGTTTTTCATCATTTGTAAGCAAGATGAGTGTAAGTTAGCGGAGGAACAACAGTGTGACAGCGTAAAGTATAACTTATATGTAATGCACTCATCTTGCCTCAAAAATTAGTGTGAAAAGCATTTCTCTCGCTATTTTTAGTTGTTGGTCATGATAGGCAGAAACATTGAATTCCATGTTTATTTTTTCTGTTGCAAGTCATTCTTATATCTGAACTTTTATTATGTACCATGGTATGTTACCAAAATAAAAAGAAAGAAGAAAGAAAGAACCCTTTTTTGTAACAGCCCAAGGGCTTAACAATATATGGAAAGTCAAAAAAAAAAAATAAGCTTAGAAATGGGCTTCACAAAAAAGAAAAATCAACCGTGAAGCTGGTCCATATAGTGGTGCTTTCAGTAAAAGTCCCATAACTTCATCAAAATGTCGATTTTTGACATATTTTTGAAACTTGATTCTCGAGCACACCATCTGCTCTAAAAAGTCTTTTTACAAACCACAAGAAAGAGCACATTTGAAAGTACCCAACACAAATTGTGTTGTCGCTTTTGCTCCGCTTTTTCTACGGAAATAATAGGAGAAGAAGACGGTTAAGTACAACAAACAAATTTACAAAGTTTTTATTTTTGCGCATTCTTACTAGATGAGCTAACTGGATCAATCAATAGTCATCTTGTAGAGCGTTTTTTTACTGCGTCTTTTCTTCATAGAGACAAATTTACTATCACTTGTTTCACTATAGAAAAAATTATTATTCAAATCGGGTCAGGACTTCTGGGCCACCCTTTATGGCGTGAAGTCGTTACGATTTACTTGAAAACTCTTTCATTGCACAGTATGTTTCAAAGCACTCTTTTTTAGCAAAATACGCGATACGAAATATGAAAGTTTTTGTACGTTTTATTTTATACGTTTTTGAAGAAATAATATGGTTACTGAGACGTTAACGATAGCCAAGTAATATTTCTTTTGTTCGAATTTTTCGTTTTCTTTTCTTTTAGCGGTAAGTAATAATCAAAGTTTTTGCTTTTGATTAGGAAAGACAGTGTCACTGTCATTATCATCAAAAGAACACATCCATTGGTCTGATTTGTGTAAGAGCAAGAACCGTAGCCAATAAAAACACCATAACAATAAAGAATTCATTTTCGATGTTGCGTACACTGTGAAAAATAGTCTCACACAAAAAGAGACGGAAAGTCGGATCAACGAGAGAGACTTTTTGCTGTCTCTAAAAGAGATACAATAGAATCGGAATAAAAGAGACACTTTAAAGAGTCTCTGTTTATTTCTTTTTTTTCTAACTTCCCCCTCATGATAAGTCTTCTATTCTTGCGAGGAACTCAAGTCGATTTTGGACTAAAAGCGGTGAAGGGGATCTCGGAAGCAGGTGCTCAGGGACGGACTTCTAATATGGGATGCTCTTCTATTATGGGAGGGTGTAGGGGCTACGATGTTTCATAGAGTGAACATACCTAACTACGATGAACATTTTCAAATAGTTAGCCTAACAAAAGAGAAACTTGTGGTATGCAATAATGTGCGCACACATACTTCTCTTTCGTAGAAAAAAGAAAACGTTAGCGATTGCATGTTTTTTTATAAACTTCAAACCAACTTGAAGTTTCCACAGACTAACTTATTTAATGAGGGTGAGGATTGAGCGTTGCATTCCGAGGACGCGAGAATTGTGCACTAGAATTAAAAACCCAAACTATTTATCAACTGGTTCTGAATGAAACATAAAATGCTGTTGCTCAGACTGTTGTCAAATTGCCTTACCCATTGTTTTATTACCACAAAAAGACAGTTATTGTTCGATTTTTTTGCTCAACCTTTAGTTTTGAAAATAATAAGTGCTAATGTGGTCGGCCAATTGATGTTTTTGTTTTTCAATGCGTATACATATCTTTGTGAGACATTTGTGAATAAACATTAGTCATGAGATCATATGCTAGATTAGCAATTCTACGTGTTTCATTTGATGCCACTGATATAAAGTAAAAGTAAATATCTAAATGACATTTAAGTTTAGGATTGGCATTCAGATATGTTTCTTGTTCAATTTCAAAATCTGAGAATAATAAACTAACTAACTAAAGTTTTTGGTCACGATTAATCCAAATAAAATCAACTCTTTTTAATCTCCTTCGACAGGATATATAATACAAACCACAACAGCAACAACAAAATCAACTACAAAGATATCAGCAACATCTGTCGCCACCACTGTGGATCAAATATACATCCCGCGTCCCGAAGATATTCAAAAATCACCAACAGAAATCATTCAAAAGTCAAAAATGAATTCGTCCGATTATATATTCGATTGTTTACATCCAAGATAACCGAGATCAAAAAAAAAGATCTTTTCTGTCGATGGTGATTTTCAAGTGGATATTTTGCAAGAAAATGTTTTGGCATTGTTAGACAAATGTCGAGGTGAGCCGTTTTCCAGTATAATGAGTTAAAGACTTCATTCTTTCTTCATTAGAGAGAATGAAGTCTCAGCTTCAAAATGCATGTTTTGAAAAAAACATTCTGATAAAGTTAAGTTAATTAAACTTAAATTTTAAAAGAACCACTCAAAACCACTTATTACAAGACAATTTTAAGTGAGTTGAACTCGCCGGACCTGCGCTAAGTTTTTGGAAGTCGGGATCAGGTGCAAAGTACGACCGATCTAATAGGTCTTATCACTTTACTCTATATTCTCTCAAAGTTTCAGCTCTCCACCTCGTCGTATGATGGTAATACTGTAGCTTTAAAGAAGAAAAGCGCGAGAAAAGATTGAAATGTTACAACCCGTTTCTGGCGGTTCTTTTAAAGTTTAAGCTTAATTAACTTAATTATCAAAATGTTTTTCCAAAACATGCATTTTGAAGCTGAGACTTCGCTCTTTCTAGTGACGCAAGAATGAAATTTCTGACTCATTCTGGTGAAAAACTCCATACTTGTCTCATTAGTTATGCACCGCAGGTTATATATTGGCCCATTACTATTAACATAACTGAAAGAGGTAACCAGGTTTGTTCATTCCTATGCTTTATGAAGTGTCTTGAGTCAAGTGGATCTTTACTTTCGAATACTGAAAACCGCAATTCTTTATCATACATTGTTTCAACATTATTCAAAGAATGAAGTTGGTTCTATTTTGAAGCATTAATATAACATTTTTTTTATATATTCAACTAGCGATAACGCAAGTGAAAAGTGATACTGTGTACGATATTAATTCTCTTACAGAGTAGTTACATTCCAAAACTGGTAAACACAAATTAAAATCCTAGTGTTAAACTACATTGTTAATTATGATTTTCTAAAAAAAAGAAAGAAAAATTTACAAAATGACAGTTTTCTACAACGAATTACTGATTTTCTTTCTATCGAGAAATTTGAGAGATCGGCTTTGGCAAGCGTAACGCAAAACGTTTTTTCTACTGTATTTTTTATTGTTCTTGTTGTTGCAACCAGACTATCTAGAAACTTGACTCTTACATCAAAAGATGACCTTCTGTCTCCCAATGAAAAACTGGTGAACGGCAGTAGTTAGAAACGAGAAAGTGCTCCATTGAGTTTCCAATCATTTCTAAAAATATGAAGTCTTAATGACTTTTAGTTTTTATTTCACGGCATTTTTACGGAAAGCCCCTTAATTCTTAATAGCAATTCGTTAAAAGAATACGAGAAAATTCAATCATTCGAAATATTTCTTTTTTGACTTTTCATAGACAGTTCATATCAAGGCGGTATGTTCCAGAACGAATTCAGTTGTGAATTTGATGAAATATCATAAACGGGACAGTTCTCTAAGTGGTGTAGGATTCTTATGTTTTGACCTTCTTTGACTATGGAAGTATTATCAATTCATTAACTAACTTGATCTTTGCAGTATCATGGCAGTGTAATAGTTTTGTGCATAATAAGAGATACTTCTAGCGAACAGGTGCGAACTATCTTAGGTTAATTAAAACTTAAAGATAGGTTCAGAATTACACAGTTAATAATATTTTCAATAATAACTCGAGGCGTCCGAAGTAAAAAATCTTGACTGCACATCTTGATAAAAACCTAAAAAAATTCGTAAGTTTCTGTTCAGTTTTCAAGATCTTATGCAGATTTATCGATATCTGACAAGATTCTAAGATGATCTTACAGTTCAAGATTGTCAACAAGTTTTGTTACAGAATCTGTCTTGAAAAACTTGATCAAGATATGTAACTGATTGTAACGAAGCAATTAATTCGTTATCAATTAATTAGCAGAATCTTGACAAATTTTTGATATTCGTATAAATCCAGAACAGTTTTTTTGGGTTGGTTAGTTATTATTTTCATTTATTTAATAATTTCATTTAAAACGGTCATAGAGATAACGACATATGTAATTTACTCCCTTGTTGATTTAGTAGATCAGTAGAATTCAAGGTTAGACCCTCTATAATCTAGTATGACAAAGAATACCGATATGTGTGAAATTCTTGTAGTTATCGTTGTCTCACGTACCTTTCGAAATATGGAACTACGTTTCCTAACTACTATCCGTTTCAAAATACAATGCTTCTGACTATTTTTTGAATATCTTGGGAATGGAATGCGATAAAGAGTTCGGATCTTCACCATTCAAAAGAAGAGACTTTGAGGCACATTTTTATAATAGTTGTTAATTCCAAAATATTTTTTTAAAATAGGTTTTCGAGGAGATCTTAAAATCAACTCATAGCTCAAAAACTTCAGGTGCAAATATTTCGATTTTCTTTAACGACAGATAATTCAAAGTGTCCTCTTCAAAATGGGGGTCAATTGAGAACTTGATTTTCCGTGGTTCGAGCGTGGTCTCCGATTTCCTTGGAACCTTATGACTGGAATCCAGTGACTTGAGATAGTCTTGAAATCGAACGGAAGATATGTAATCAATCACATTGGATCTGATGGCAAATGTTTATCTTGCTAAAAAAATTAAAAACAGGTGAAAACCGACTTTTATCAAAACTGAGGTTTTCAGGCTCTTTTCACTTAAGGGAGGGATCCTCACCTGTTTTTTTTCACCAATTTGTAGAGGACACTTCGAAGTATACGTCTCAACAAAGCTTTCAGTTCCCGGATTTGTAGTTTCTGATAAAAAAAATTTTGAAATTTTTTTCGGGTTTTCAGCCTATTTTTAGAATTTCAATAAAAACTTCAGCTTTTGATATGAAGAATTGATTCTGGCGTAGGTCGATAGAGAACATTAACTTGTATAAGGAGAAAAACTGTACGTCGTTTCCAAATGAAGTTTGACGGAGAAATTTAAAAATCACCTTCCCGAGGAAATTTTAGAGCTAAAAGTATTTTGAAAAAAGCCTTACGGCTAGTTTCGCTCGAAGTAAGCATTTTGAAACAAAACTCTGAGTACAAAAGTTGTTCAGAATCAAATTCTGCAGTCCCGCACGAGAGCTTTTTTTAAAATTTTCTTTTTTTGGTTTTTAAATTGAAAAATATGAAATTTTAAAATTTTAAAAACTGTAAAATTTAATTTAAATACCAAAACCAGAAAATTTTAAAAAAAGCTCTCCTGTGGGGCTGCAGAATTCGATTCTGAACAACTTTTGTAATCAGAGTTTTGTTTCAAAATGCCTGCTTCGAGCGAAACTAGCCGTAAGGTGGAGTGAAAAATCTTCGCTGAGCCAAAAACCAGTGATATTTTCAACTCTACAGTGTTTGCACAAACACTTCCGGACTGAGTTATAACCCTGGTTTTTTCAGATATTTCTCGGTCTGAAACGCTTTTTCCCATTCAAAACCACATATTTGGAATCAGCGCATGAAACTGCATCGAATGAGGTGCGATAAGTAGGTTTCGGGAGCAAAAACTTCTTGGATCTAATAAAACGCTACAGGTGAACCGCGTGACGATTTTGGTTAAGCATTTTGATATTTACTATAGAAGCAGTCCGAAAGCCCCAAAACCCTTTTCTATAGGTTTCCAGATATGCTCTTTCCAGTTCCCAGTAAGTTGGGAATTTTTATTCATTTCATTATTTTTCAAAGCATATTGAATTAATTTATCATTTGGTAGGAAGTTTGCTTTAGCAACACTAAGAGAATCTGCTCCTTCTCTTGGATATTTATAAAACATTGCCACTGATACAGCTAATTTTAAAAAACAATCATCGAATATTTCTAAATTTTTTGTATCTGTTTTTTCGTGGGCTGAATAATGAATGCACGCTTGACTTAATATGCCTGAAGTTAATTGCGCAACTCGATTGTTTGGCGCAATAGCAAATGATTATAAATGAAATTTACTCGTGTAAGTTTAATGGTACGAAAAAGGAAAGCAGAAGAAATATTTAGTATTCTGCGTTAGTAAGGTATAGCTTCTTAACATTACTTTTTAAATAATCTCGAAAACTGACTATTCGTATTGTATCAGTATCTGAGATCTAAATAACTATCGAATTATACCAATGTCCAGTACAAAACGGACATATGAACGTTAGATTAGTATCACATTGTCAGGCAAGAGATGTCTTTTAAACAAGGGACGATTGTACATACATGTTGTGGAGATATGATTGTAATAATTGGATATTAATTCGTAATTTTGCCCGGCGGAACACAGTAGAATCCTGTGGAGCTGTCGCCAGCTATGGTGGTTCCAAGTGGCTCCACATGAGTTCCACTCAGCGCCAGGGAGTTCCACTCAGCTTCAATGAGCTCCAATGAGCTCCACTCAGTTCCAATCGCGAGGGAACCTCCCGAGGTGGTAAATCGCTTTTTGATCGACATCTAATGGGTTATAGGTTATCGACCATGCTGATTTCGAATATGACCATGGAGCTTCCCCATAGCTCTTCGAAGATCCAGTCTTCTGGAAAACCACTTTTTCAGAAACCCCAAAAGATAACCCAAGCCTTTCTTAATAATGCAGGATTGTAGCACGCAAATTTCTGATCAAAATGATACATCCCCCAGCTCT
>CAJNOQ010007415.1:0-12316 GCA_905250885.1 Didymodactylos carnosus
TGTTGGATGGCCCTTGAAATTCTCTAAAGAAAGGAGTTCTTATGATTAGAACACGCTTTACTGCATAAATAACACCCAAACGCTTGTTTTGCATATCTTTAATGGCTGACCCCAGAAGTCCTGTTATTGTGAATAGCTCGGTTTGTAGAGAATTTTAGGGGCTATCCAGTGGTATATTTTAAAAAAGATATAAATTTTCGTTAGAACGGGAAAACGATTAAAGTAGTTTGCTGCATGTGTTTTTCGTACTCCAACGCGCTATTTCTCATTTTACCCTTTTTGCATGTCTTTGGTAACTGGCCCGACCAGTGGAGCCATTCTGACTAGCTCAGTTTGTAGATAATTTGAAGGACTATCGAATAGTATACTATAGAGAAGTGCATAATTTTTCGTTGTGAGAGAAAACGTGACTAAACGAATGCCTTACTAGTGTTGTCGGCACTCGATCGCTTCTGTCGGATGTCTGTGTAAAGTAGCCAAACCAGTCAAGACATTCTGATTAGGTCAGTTTGTAGAGAATTTCAAGGGCTATGGAACAGTGTATTATAGAGAAGAGTATAGGCGGCTAGTTTCGAAGTTTCGATAAATTCTGTCGAGAAATAGAAAAATGAGAAAAAAATCACTTGGCCGATTATTCGATAGTCCTTCAAATTGTCTACAAACTGAGCTGGCCAGAATGGCTCTACTGGTCGGGCCAGTTGCCAAAGACATGCAAAAAGGGTAAAATGAGAAATAGCGCGTTGGAGTACGAAAAACATGTGCAGCAAACTACTCTGATCGTTTTCCTGTTCTAACGAAAATTTATATCTTTTTTTAAAATACACCGCTAGATAGCCTCTGAAACCCCCTACAAACTGAGCTATTCAGGATAACAGGACTTCTGGGGTCAGCCATTAAAGATATGCAAAACAAGCGTTTGGGTGTTATTTATGCAGTAAAGCGTGTTCTAATCATAAGAACTCCTTTCTTTAGAGAATTTCAAGGGCCATCCAACAGTATATTATAGAGAAGAGTATAGGCGGCTAGTTTAGAAGTTTCGATAAATTCTGTCGAGAAATAGAGAAATGAGAAAAAAATCACTTGGCCGATTATAGGTAAATACATGTCATTTTCAAAAAAGGAAAGCAAAATTAAGAAAAGCGTACTTTTATTCTACGTTTCACGACGGCTCCAGTGGTGTCAAAATCAAGGCTTCAGCTCAAAACTGGAAAGCTGAAAGTAGTTTACGAGCGGAGGATGTAGTGATTGGAGCCGTCTAAAGTTTGACGAAACTTATTTCGATGCTACTAAAAAAACATTTTGCGGACTAAAGTTTTGAAACACAAATGCTTATCCCGAAACAATATGTGTATTGAGCGGTTCCCATACAGCTTTTGGACATGTACTTATCTGGAATCGAGTTATCTGCCAAGAGAGGAGGACATGTCATTCATCTGACT
Source organism: Didymodactylos carnosus (assembly GCA_905250885.1). NCBI lineage: Eukaryota > Metazoa > Rotifera > Eurotatoria > Philodinida > Philodinidae > Didymodactylos > Didymodactylos carnosus. The sequence goes on from CAJNOQ010007415.1 coordinate 1,440, forward strand.
AAGTTAAAAGCCTTTGAACTTTTTCCTGCGTATTCTATTAATAAAAATAAAAACAACTAAAGGTTTCGATATGTTAACATATCATCCTCAGTAGTTAGAAACGAAGTATTTTATAGATCCACAATTTAATATTATAACAAATATTTTACCCCAAAATTTGCAAAACAATGTCGGCATGATTTTTATATAATGATAGAATAGGAGTTGATAAACATCACACATAAGATTTATCTATATATTTCTTATTATCTGTCGTGTCAGATCATATCTAGCATTTTCTTTTCTGTACTGAAGGGCTTTCTCTCCGCCTTTTTCCTTTCCTTTCTCTTCTTCTGCTTTTAAACTATTTTCCTTTTCTTTCTTTATCTGTCTGTGTATTCTACCACTGTCTTTTTTCAACTAACTATCTATCGTTGGTCTCCATTGATGACTGATTCTTGTTTTGTTGTTGTACAATACTTTCAATAACACCCTGAAATAGAAGAAGCACTTCTGACCAAAACTCGAAAACATTTTGAAATGAGAGCAAGCAGGGTTTCCTGAAAACAGTGGTTTTTGACATAGGGCACTTGATGTTCTTGGAATTGAATGCTTGATATTTCTTCTAATTCAAGTCAGTCTTCACTCTTTCTCATTTTCCCGTAAACCTATTAGTTTTCGATCAAGTCTATCGCGACTTTTAATATAAACGAACTCTTAATTTATTGCACACTTGTATCTGATAGGATCCTGTCTACATAGTGCATCGCTACTATGCTGTTGTTCGCTACTATTTTAGAGTTTCTGTGAAATTGATTTTCTGACGAACCGGATCTTGGAAAGCCTAGCGGCAAAAACCATGTTCATATTCGGAATCAGTACGGTCCATAACCTATTGCCCACTGGATTTTGAGCCAAAAGCGATTTTCAAGTTGCAGAGGTTCCCTCGTAATCACAGGAATGTATGACCCAAGAAGTCAGAGATTTAGACTTCATACTGCTTCACTTCAAAAGTCATTATTCAAGAATGAGAAATCCCTTAGCGTTGGGCGATGCCTGGATAAAACAGCTTGAGTTAAATTGTTTAAAGTTGACACTCATAGTATGAAGCTTGAGTTTTTATCTACGTATCCGTCTTTAGGTTTTCTGGAAGCGTTTTTTGGTACTATTAAAGAAGAATTCTCGCCTAAGCAAAACGACGAAAATCTATGCAAGTTCTTGACAAGCCGGCTGTGCACTCTCCCAGCCGATTTCTGCCAATGGAGGGAATTAATATGTGACTGACGCCAAATTCCCAAATGGTTTGTTTTGTAGAGAAAAGCTGACCTATAGTCTTTCATCAGAACCGGTAATTGGTAAAAACTTGTTTCAGAATTATAATCATTACCTCAAACACACTAAAAGTCAATTGCTTACACCGTAGTTAATGAAGCTTTTTTACATCAATAGTTATTTGCCCCCTCCTCCTTTTTTGAAATATAGAAGAAAATGTTTTCTTCACAAGTACTAAGGGATGCGCATCCTAAAGGCTATCGGTTTGCAACTCCTGAGGCCATGTTTAGTGACTTTCATGTTCTTTTCATATCATTTTCAGTTCTTTCTTTGTTTTATAATGAATAGACATTAATCTACTCTGCCACCTGTCGGACCGTTTATGCTGTGGTTCACTGTTCGTAGCAATGAGTAGTCTATGGATGAACCAGGTTGGATTCCATAACGTTAATTTCGCTCGTATCACGAGGCGTGTCACAATATCAGTACGCAGTGTATTCTCATTGATAATAAACGAGAATATACCAGAATACACAAATATATAAATTTATAAAAAATGTGCTGGGCTTGGTGTATTCTCATTAACAACACGCCGATGTTGCATAGTGGCTCACTCTCATGCTGCACCCCCACCCGCACCCCCCGACCGCGACATTATATTATGTATTGTCAATGAGAATGCGCCAAACCAGCACATTTTATAGAAATTTATATATCTGCGTATTCTGGTATATTCTCGTGTGTTGTCAATGAGAATACACCAAGCCCAGGAAATAGTGTCATTTTGAGAATACTGTACTGATATTCTGACATCTCTGCGTATCACAGTTACTTTCGCTAAGGAGATTAAGGGACTATTGTCAGGAAAAAAGCCCCGGTTTTTTTTGTACAGCAGAAGGTTTATAATTGGCTGATTGTCATGTTTCATTTTAGCTTTTTCATCGGCTCGGCTTTTACGACTTTTTCAAAAATTTCTTTTAAGCGCTTATTTTGTTTCCTTTCTGTTTACGCGAACTTTCTTTTTAGGTAATTTGCTGCACAAAAGAGACTGATACTTGGCGTTCGAATTGTTAATGTTGTGAGTTAGTTTGGTGGTATCAGCAAGTGCAATAGATAAGTAAAAATCATTTATTGTTGTTCTGTATGAGTTGTTGGTTTTTTTCTCTCTGTCTTTCCGTCTCGCTCTAAGCTCTGTTTGTAGACTTTACGCTAAATGACACATAAAACCTGTTATAGGGCGAAGATCTGTACATTTTCTTTTTCTCTTCTTGATCTTCCACACAAAACTATTTCGCACGGTAGTGTCCATAGCCGTAATTGGCACCACCGGTGGTGGCAATAGCTCCTTTTTGCCACCCCTTGGTGGTGTGAATAGCATGTTGTTGGCATCCCTGGCGGTGTTAATAGCCCTGACCGTCACCATCGATGGTGGTAAGCCCCAATGGACACCACCAGTGGTGGTAATAATCATTGCGGATATGTTTTCCTAAAGGAATTATAACAGTTTAAAGTTGGCGAAGATGGCTAAGAATGCAAAATAAAGTTTCTGAGCTCGCCCTGTAATTAAAGACGCTTTCTCGCCGATTGTAAAACAAAATGTATTTTGTTCAGGGATTATCGTTGTCATTTTTATTATATTTTATATAATAAAAATTATTTTATGTTTTATTATATTGTTATAATATTAGATTGTGGATCTATAAAATACTTCGTTTCTAACTACTGAGGATGATATGTTAACATATCGAAACCTTTAGTTCTTTTATTTTTATTAATAGAATACGAAGGGAAAAGTTCAAAGGCTTTTAACTTAGTCAGATGAATGACATGCCCTCCTCCCTCGGGAAACAACTCGATTCCAGATAAGTACATGGTCAAAAGCTGTATGGGAACCGCGTAATATACATATTGGTTCGAGATAAGCATTTGTGTTTCAAAACTTTAGTCCGCAAAATGTTTTTTTAGTAGCATTGAAATAAGAGCACAAAAACCAACTTGTATAGTCGCTCTCGTTTATTCATCATGACTTAAAACCACTTGTTCAGACAATTGAAGAGAAATAATCAGCTCATGATTTGACGTGGGAATCAGAGCATCAATGATGGCATACTAATCCTTCCGTGCTTGAAAACAGCAAAAATATGAAATCTTTATTTTTTTATTTTACCTTTATTTGTAATGATAAAGATAAGACTCGCTTATCTGTATTTTTTAAAGATAAAGGTAAGGCTCACTTATTTTCATTTGTTAAAGATAAATCACGAATTTATATTTATTTTCAAAAATTATACTGAATTAAAAAGCAAATCGAAAATTACTTTTAGTACATAGGAAAATAGAGTATAACTCCAAGATTTCTCTGTAACGAAACATGGCAGAGAGCTCGCGAAGGTCTTAAATTAAAGCTGACACATATGGCTAGATATCAATAGAGTCAGATTGTGATATTCGATCTGGATTTGTGATTAGAAGAACATCTGTATCAAAGTTAATGGGACTTTTTCCAACTTTGGACTTTTGACAGTAATCATTAATTTGAAAGGAAAATTATTAAAAACCCGGCTCTATAAGCCTCTAGTCACATGTGTTTTCGTCAATTTAAGAGCAGCTCGAGCTCTCCACAACGTTTCGTTACTGAGAAATCTTGGAACTATGAACAGCCCCATTCTAACACCAATACTATACAGTAATTAGATAACAGGTATTTTAAATGCGCTTGCTATACCAAGTAGGAAAAGGTTAGTATGTCATCTTTGATGCCCTCACCTCAAATCATGAGCTAATTATTCCTCTTAAATTGTCCGAATAAGTCGTTTAAGTCATGATGAATTATCCAGATGGACCAAAACTAACCTAGCTCGAAAAGAGAAGATTGAATAGAATAAGCGCAGCGAGTTCCGAGAAAAAACCCTGATCACAGAAGGAGAACACCAACCATTTATTTCATCTTTATTGGAATTATGCCTAGAGTTCAGATGTTTTCAATCAGAAGCATCTTCTAAATGAAGTAGTTCGTCTGAAGAACAAGAAATTTTGTGGTCTTAGAACATTCCACATCTATTGTTATATTCCATAAAATAAAAGATCTTATAAGATCTTGTAAGACTTTCACGTTGGTACCGGCAATACAGTTATGGTATCCCGCAAACAAATCATGATATAAAGCTCGTTTATTTACTGAGCATGAACAAGAATTAGAACATTAAAATTAACAATAAGTTTTAGCGAGTCTGTGCAATACAAAACAAGTTATTTATTTTTTCCGGTTGGGACAGCCATGATACAATGGCTTTACGTTTCACCCATGTAAGTACTGACGCTGTTTAGTCCATTGTTTGTGTTGGGTTTTCTGCTCTGCGTTTCATCTGGTATTTTTTGTGGTGTCGTTGGTTCTGCGTTAGATGGTTCTCTAACGTAATCAATGCGATCTATGTTAACTTAGTAGTCGGAAAGCGAATGTGAGAAGCAAATGGAACAAACTAATGTGCAGTCGTCAGCAAAGAGGATAGAATCAGCCGGCAGTAGTACCATTGACGCTAGTTCATTAATGAAGATTAAGAATAGGAGGGGTGCTAGAACTGACCCCTGACGCACCCCAGCAGTTACTTGATAGGATTTAGAAAGTGAAAGTGAAGTGCCCGCTCTCACTTACTGCCTTCTGTCACTTAAGTAACCAGTGAGGGCATCAAGGGTAACATACTAAGCTTTTCCTGCTTGATATAGCAAGCGCATCTAAAATACCTTGTAAACGAGCTTCAGCCACTGTTATAAAAGTCATTGTTTACGATATATAGTCAAATAGCTCGATATTAGACAGAAGAATAAACTTCTACAATGAATAAACAATAACCAGTTGTAAAAATCTTAACGGATTTTTGCAACCATTGTAAATACTACTAAGGATGATGAGCCATCATATCCGGCAAAACGAATTTTATTCAAATCGATTTTTATTTTCAATAGCTGTTTGACAGTTACATTAAAAGCCGATTTGGTATCTTTGTTTTTTTTGTTTTAATAATGAACCCATACAACCCATACGTATTAAGTAAAAGAATTCGAGAGAAAACCGCTCATTATATATGGGTTCGGGATAAGCATTTGTATTTTTTAAAATTTTATTCCTCAAAATGTTTTTCGGTAGTACTAAAATACGAGCGCTAATAGCGTTTCGTACTGGAAAACGCGTGACGGCGAACCTGCGGCAACTAAGTGGGTATAGCAAAGACATGAATCGAAACTAAGTGTTAACTTAAATAGTCGACTTTAACTGTACTAAATAATATAGTAACGGGCTGGGCAGAGAAAATGACGCCACTTTGGAAAATTTCTTGTCAAGTTAATCCTGATCAGAAAATCTTATTTTTATGTCAGAAAGATGGAGAATTGTGTCTGTATTTGATTTTATTGTTTTATTTTGGCAATTAATTCAAGAGATGTTTCATTAAAATTTTCAAGAAAAACGTTAACATGAAAGCAAGAACAAACCTGAGGATGCTCTGAGTTCGAGCGAAAGGAACCTCGACTTGAACTTGATGTAGAGTGTTACGATTCGGTTGTCTGTTTGGGTGATGTCTGATGATGCCTAATCTAAAGAGTTGGGAGAGTCCTTTAAAAGTTTTGAATAAGAGAATGAGTCAGAAATATTTACGTCTAATCGACAGGTTATCGAAAGGTTTTATTTGTTCACTAGGTCAGATCCTGCACTATTAGAATCCGGTGTGAATCGTCCGGTTGAGTGTGCGCTTTACCATTTGTTTAACCGTAATTAACCCGCGAACCGGTACAAAATGCTCGATTAACCGTGGTTAACTGACGTTCTTTTTGCTGAGCAAGCAGTAAGAGTACAAATCCTCTTCTGATCATTTGTCTTTTGAGTGTGTGTTCATGTGTTCAATGCAGTAAAACTGTCGGTTAGAGAAAATCCATACCGGTGAAGTTTTGGACTGAGCAATACCTGTCTGCTTGCTAGGACTCTTACGTACTGTCTGAAAAATATTTAGACTAAGTCAAAGTTCACACTTCAAGAAGTCATGGAAAAATTCTGAAGTTTTTTGATAAGTCATGTTGTCCTTATATATATATATAAATATATAGTGATCACAAAATAAAACAGTGATTGAAACAGAAACGGTTAACTGTCGGTTCTCCAAAATAGCGCAGTCAATTGGCGGTTAATATTTCAAACTGCGGTATCAAAAATATCGGCGGTTAACCGCGATTAATTGATGGTTTATAGCAAACCGCGGTTTTCTGAAAATCCTTTGCTGAGCTGGTTTTCAGAAAACTGAGCCGACCATTCAATTTACTGGCAAATGCTCCTTTCTGACTTGCTGAATTATAATCGATTATAACCGATCTTCGGTTATGTCGGTTTCGGTTTCATCGAAATATTGGTTAACCGAACTGATGCATACCTAGTCATAGAATCTTGTACAGTTTGTCAGATGCTCTTTTGAACAACGCAATTTGGGAAACGGAAGCTTGAAGATGTAATTTTTGTTCATATTCCTTACAATCACAAAATCACTACGTGTTGGTATCTATTGCAGCGGCTATTCTCCTTCAAAAGTGTACTGTTTGAAAATGTTCTCCGTCAAGAATAACTTTAAAGATTGTTCTCCTTCAGTAATGCACAGTTTCAAATTGTTCTCAATTGAGATGGCGTCCTTGCCACTTGCCTGCAAACGGAGCGATCGTAGAGTGTAAAGAGCTTCTCTTCGATGTATGATGACACATTCTATCTGGCCAAAGCACTTGCTAATATTGTCTTAAACAAACAGCAAAAGTGTTTGTTTGCGAAGTCAAATCGAGTATACATATATTTGCCTCAAAATGACTATATCGACTGTTACCTACGCTTTCAAACATGAAAAGTGACGCTAAGAAACCTTCTCAACGGATCCAATATATATCCATATATCTACATATTTCAAATTTACTTTGCTTCCTCGAGGCAGACAATTGGAAAGCCAGAAAAGAGCATTTACCGTTATATGTTGATGTAGTTACACACTTTCCTGAAGAGCTAGAAACTCAGCAAGTCAGAAAGGAGCATTTGCCAGTATATACTGATACGTGTATGGATCGTTTCAGCTAGAGGCCGAGAATCAGAAAGCCAGAAAACACCAATTACCAGTATATTGACATATATATACATACTCTCTGGTAGAGGTAGAAAATGAGAAAGTGAAAAAAGAGTCTTTACTAGTGTATGCTGGTGTACTCACTCACGTTCCCATGGCCGTCGAAAGTGAGAAAGTGAGATCAGAAAGCCAGAAAACACCAATTACCAGTATATATTAATATCTATGTGTTGGCATGTGTCGATGCACTAACACGCCTTCCGGTAGCGGTAGAAAATAAGAAAGTGAAAAAAGAGTCTTTACCAGTACATACTGATATGCGTACTCATTATGGGCACCCCGCCTCTTTCTGATCAAAACAATCGACTTTTGGTTTTCGACTGATTTGTTTTTTCTGTAGGTTATCAACCCTGCTTTATCTGATGGATATGTGCAGAGACATGTGCCGCATACGTAACAGCGTACGGAAGCATATATACTGATAAGTTTTCAAAACTTTTTGTCTTTTATATAATAGTATTATTGTAAAAAGTTTTTCTTATGAGTTAGTCAATACCCCAGTACACTCTTCGATTGCTAGTTTCGCACCATGGTTAGTAGATTATAATTCATAAACGAAAATATATGTCTAATGTTGTTTATTTTTCTCGTTGGATATCTATATTTTCATTTTATTTTAAATGTGAAAATATGCGATGATGAATAAATGTATCTGTGGACGTGCAGAAAAAAGAATATGGATAAAAAGAACGAGTAGAAAAAAACTTCGCATATGTCTTATGATAAGTAATAGCAGTACCTGAATGACTGAACTCTCGGAGCATAACGCAGCATATGTTGGAATTGCTTCACAAACACGTGGCGGTAGACTATGTTCCTGATGTTCGTAATTAAAGTCTAAATACAATCCTCAGCGATCTGGATTACAGAAATCATACTGTGGATGTTTATCGGAACTGGCAAAATGATACCATGCGGGCCAACTTGCGGCTTGCATTGATTTCAAATCTTGAACATTTTCTCGAACTGCATTACCAAAGTAAACCTGAGCTCGATATATTTTTCAGTCATCTAATCTGCCTTCGCCTCCAATTGTCCTTCGATCAGGTAAGTTGCTGCCATGTTGCTTTTTTATTGTCAATAAATGGGACTATACGTTTACAGAAGTGGTTTATGCAGTGCTTTCGCTCAATTATGACCCCAGGATCGTATGGTTCTGTTTCGCTGTCAGAGACGTCGTTTCTGGTGTCACCGTCGGCAATGAACGACGTGTATCGTAAGGCATGTTTCTGTTTCGATCGCTGGAATATTTGTACGCTAGCTGTTCCCTCCATGCCACCACTTGAACCTTAGTAGTTCGCCTCGCAAGCATGCTTCAGGTGTTCGGTCAATAGCTTGTCATACAATTCTCCATCCGATATCTTTACGCCTACTAATCCGGCACATTCCGAACAATATCGACTCAACAGCTAAAAAACTGATTTCATCAGCAACTGTGGCGTACAATTTAAACCGTTGTGAAATACGTGGAGAAAACTAACCGCAGCCGTTTTCCATGTTTTTATCTGCTACCCTCTTTTTACTAGTTATAACTCTGAGCCTATCAGCTGTAGTTCGAAAATTACACTTAAAGAATAGTAACGAGCTTTGAGACCATTACATCACACCTCCCGCCTATGATAAAGAGATTCATCCTCGAATCAAAACAGAACAGTCATTAGTAAAACTGAAGCACAATTGTTGCGTTAGGGTTATGTATTTCTTCTTTCGGGATATTTAAAATTATAGTTTAAAACTGTTAAGTTTTATTGCGTACAGTTCGATTGAGAAAGAGGAAGAAGACGGATAGTAGAAAGGGAAATGCATTTACGTGACTCATAATACAATAGGATCGCGCCATTTCTACGTGTTGAACATTGATTTCCTACTGTTTATTTTACTCTACGTTCTATGTAACTTGTGTTAATAACCACTAAGATTTTATTGCATCCAAGTGATTTAGTTGTGCAGAAAATGATTGCTTAACTCATAATTAAATGTTCTCAAGCTTAAAACGTTGAAACAACAAAAGATATTGGCACTAGCCGATGATAGCTAGGGACTTCTAATTTTGTGTGATCATTGCTTCCAAATGTTGATCACCTAACAAGTATAAGCCTTTTTCCTGGATGGTTCGTGAGATATAAATGTTAATAATTCCTGATCCAAGAGAGATGAAAAGTTTTTACCAAAATGCAGCCTGACTCTTCTATACCCATCTTATAAATCTGAACTGCGAGCTCCTCATGCTTACTGAAATACAGCTATTTTATGATCGAGGATCACGTTTGAAGTTTGAGGCCGTCTTCAAAAAGATTTCATAACTCATCATTTAAGAACATCATTTTGACTTCAAAACCTTTTAATCGTAGAGTTTAATTGTGACTTTTGAATTAGTTTTTAATTGTACTGTTCACACTAATCACAGAAGCTATCGCAGAGCCGGCGACCCTTATTTCCTCGAGTTCGTCTTCTTGTGTATATTAGATTAGCGTCTGCTCGTTCCTAAGGGATTTCCGCAATCGTATCATAATTAACCTTGACACTTTGGCTTAATAGTCTATAGACACAGAACAGTATTTGGTGCACTTTTGAAGCCAAAATCATGTTCCTAAATGATGAGTTATGAATATTTTTTGAAGGGGGCCTCAAACTTCACACGTGAAGAGCTAGCAGTTAAAAAAAACTCACGAATCATCCAGGAAAAGCCTAAACTTGCCAAGTGATCAGCATTTGGGAGCAATGATCACACAAAATTAGAAGTCCCTAGCTATCATCAACTTGAATTGTCAATATCCTTTGTTGTATCAACGTTTTAAGCTTGAGAACATCCAATTATGAGTTAAGCAATCATTTTCTGCACAACTAAATCATTGGATGCAATATAATCTTAGTGGGCCGATATACCTTCTTGTGAGCCTCCGTTCTTGCAAAGCACGTGCTTCTGTAAATTATTCATCTTTTATATAGGAGTATCAATTTCTCTCGATATAGACTAATTAGGCTACATCTGCATGTTTTTTCTCGTTCTACACTTTTTCTGCGTTCTCATCCGTCTATTGAATTAAATTTTTCTTATTTTTGCTATTCATACTGTCTTCATTTGAAAAGACACTTATTTCGCCACCTACAATTTATAATACGTTCATTTATATTTGAAAGACGGACTCAACTAAATTCATTATATATTATGTGGCTGACGACGAATCCAGTGTGCGTTGAAAGGTTCTATATTATTAAATAAAATAATTTACTTACTTGAGCTCCGCCTAGAATTTATCATAAATTCTAGGCGGAGCTCAAGTAAGTAGCTCAATTACACTAATTAGAGAAGATCCATTTCCTATTCTTATAGTAGTTTAAAGTACACGAGTTGTACACGATACTGATCTAATTTTTAGAAAAGGATCCCTTTTAGTCTTTGAGAAATATGGTTGTGAATGTCGTTCATCATCCTCTAAAAAACCAAGTTTCCGAGACAAGCAAAAGAAATCTCTGCAA
>CAJNOQ010007416.1:0-12316 GCA_905250885.1 Didymodactylos carnosus
TTTTTGTTTTTTTTTATGTTATATTTTTCTCTTTGTTCGGTATGATCTAGACAAAGTTTCTTTTAAACTTTCATCATCACCAAGTCAGTTTTAAGATCAAGGACTAAATAAAATTACTACTACTACTAAATGCTGCTGAAGCAAGTGAGACTCATGTTCTTGCTCATTATCGCTAAACCAAACATTTGTGGCTCATTTCAATTGAAAAGTTTCGTATGAAATGTATTTATTTCTTATATTATCAAAAGAAGATTTTATGTTCCGGTTTTACCCGAAAACAAAAGTCTTTTCACGACCTTATTTTTTTAATTTTTGTGTAGCTCTAGGTCTCGATAGAAAATTGAGACATCTTAACTCGGAAACAAGCTTTGTTCACGTCTGCAAACATAACTATGAATTCCTTTGAATCTACGAGGTACTGGAACTCTCTCGCCCCCAGAATGTCAGGCACATGTTTAGTGAGGTAATGTTCTTTTACTCAATTATCTCTGCATTTTCTTTATTAATTCATCATCACTCTTCAGGCTGTGAGAACTTTTAAGAAAAATATAAGCGTTGTGTCTTTTTAACCTTTGATAATCATGACAGAGTGAGATCGCTAACACCATCTTATCTAATAAATCTAAACATCACTTAGATATGATTACTTTTCTGTTTCTTTCTCGAACAAAAGAACATTATCTATGCCTTACACATTCTTAGTGCATCGAAAAGTAGCTAGAACCTAAGAATTAATGTTCGATTAGCAATTTCTTTCTGTACTTTTGCAAAAGAATTATTATTAAAGAAACATGTATGCAACGTAGACTCCAGGCAATTTCACTGTATTTTCATTTAGGACGAATGCCTGACATTAGTAATCATGTAGGATTAGCGAGTGAAACAACATTAGCTGCTGTTAACTCTCTGGAATAGAGCCGAAACTCATCCAAGTACCCATAAAATTGTCCAGCTGAAATTGCTCCTTGCGAACAGCCGCTTCCGGTGAGGGGATTTCCAAGAGTTATGTAATTCGATGCGGAACTCGCTGCATAAGATATTGGAGCAGTTGAATTATATAATACACCATTTACATATAATCGAAGTCCGTTCGAAATACTAAACGTATCGGCAATGTGAGTCCACGTGTTGCCAGAGAGAATAGGTCCAGTAACATATACAGCACCACCGTTCCATGACTGTAAGACGATCTGTCCGCTTGAGGAGAGACCCATCATGCCTAAATGAATCACACCGTTGTTGCACTGTTGGTTTCTAACGTGTAAGAACTCACCAGAGATAGCAGAGTTCGTACAAATTCAGAATTCTACCTCGCTTCAACAGAATTGAACAATGGGACAGAATTGAATGTAGAAAAGCCAGTAGACCAATCAGGTTAAGCAGAACTGAACTGACGTTAGCAGCATTGAACATTTTCACAGCAGAATTGAACAATGATGAAACAGAACTGCAGCTTTCACCACGCACCGTTTCTAAACCAATTAGGCTCAGTTTCGAAATGTTGTATTGATTACTCATTCTTATGCTTCGTCTCCACCTCCACCCCCTCCTCCTACGGTGTACGTTATGAGGAGTGGTGGGCGTTCAGAAATATCGGTCTGTGTAGTTGCATGCGCTCACAGAAATATTAATTGATACGGCTCAATGAGCCAGCCGGATTCTCTATATTCAACTCTGTTTCATCCTTGTTCGATTCTGCTGAATCTATATTCAGTTCTACTTCAATTCTTCTGTGGAAGTGTTCAATTCTGCATAATTCCATTAGATTACTTACTTTTTTACATTCAATTCTGTCTCACTATTTCGATTCTGCCGTGTGCTGATTAGAATTCTGAATCTGGAAGAAGTCAGCCACTGCTGGAACTCACAGGAATGAGGGGGGGGAAGTTTCTGATGGGAACAGGAGCACGAAGAAGTGCTCAATCACCGAAACGATTATTAAATTCGTGATCAGTATCGGGAATTGCCACTAACAGTTAATTTCTTTTTTGAAGCTGTTAATCACCAGAGAGCGTAATTAGAATCATATTACTCCTTCCTCACTTTCTTATAATGACCTTAAACTGTGTAGTTTAGAAGAAGTTCCGGCTTCATTGTGACAATGTTCTCTCATATTAAACCTGAATACCGCTCAGAATAAGTGAACTAATTTACTCTTATTATACAGTCCTAAGGCGAGTCCTAATGAAAAATTGTAGAAACGATTTGTTTTTTTTGTTTAATTGTAATAATCAGCACAGATCTGGAAAGTGATATCATAGCTGAGAGAGTTTTCGATCAAGAGCGATGTATATGCAAGTTAGATAAAAAATTTTTTAATATAATATCTCTAGTAAACCAAATCATTCACTCTCATCCAAGTTCGACTAAAAAATCAAGATCACACAGTACACAACAAAATACTTTCGGAACGTTCCGTAGTGTATCCAGTGTAACAGACGAATGACATGGAGGGCTCGAAGACGTCTTATTTAATCCAGATGACTTCATTTTTCCGTCTAAGTTGTGTGCAAAACATTTCTATTATTCGCTGAAAAAAAAGAATGATCCATTGCCGTCTTTTGTATAACTTTTGAATGGCTATACACTAACTACAGAACTAATGTTTGTAGTTATGAAAAGAGAAGCTTATGGACCATCTTTTTACAGGCAACAGCATTTTTAAAGAGTCTTTTAAAAACGATTTTTCAACGGATTTCTGTAAAGCTCTTGCATAGCGGAAAATTTTAAAATATCAAGTTATTGAACTTTTTATGTCAATAGCTAGAACAAAGTATCCTCTTTAAAATAAGAATTAAGCGACATCTCAATCTTTTGTGGCTGAGGTGTGGCCTCGGCTTTTTTCGGAGCCCTAGATCGATGTTCTCTTAAGTGCGGTAATCCCGAAAATGAATGGAAACTTAGATTATCGACAACGCTGAGTCTCGTGGCAGCATTAGTTTTTCTGAAAAACTTCAAAAACCGAGTGAAAACTTATACTGAGTGGCATAAGCCAGTTTTGTCTATTTTCGCGTAAAATTAGGAGCTTTATAACGCAGTCGAAAACGATCCGGACCACGATTCCGGAAATCTTCCGAAGTATTGAATAATCCGATTTTTTATCTATCTTACATATACATCTCTCCTGATTGAAAACTCTTTCAGCTATGAAAAAAGACTCTTCAGATCTGTTTTGTTTATTACGATTGAGCAAAAAACAATAAAAACAAATCGTTTTTACAACTTTGCACTTGATTGTACACTATTTGATGCATCTTAAGTCACTGCTACCCCTTCCTGATTCTAGAGCAATACTTGGGAAATGCTCAATTAAACTATTACTTTTACGAATTTTGCATATTCAGCAACATGCCAACATCGAAAATCACTCACCTATACACCACCCACCACTGCCCGTGCTAGACGCGGACAGATGAATAATGGTTCCTCCAGCCAACGATGTCGGTTTCACCCAAACAGATACCGAATACGGATAGTTTGATGTTCCCAGTAGAACGAGCCCCCCTATTTGGAAGTAGGTACCGGAAGTGCTGAGCTGGATGGCCTGATTGACTCGACCATTCGACGTCGATGTAACGCCGACTGCGGTTCCGTTTATTAGATTAGGTCCCGAATCAAACGAATTAATACTGGAGATGAGGGAAGTATCAAACGTAAAGTAGACTGTTAATGTGGCGGCGTCCAATACGTCGGAAGCGCTTTTAGCTTTAGAAACAAAAGCCATTTGATCAAAATAACCGTTGAAATAGTTACTCGGAGTTAGAATAGCAGAAGTTCCGAGCGTCAGATTTCCAGATGTACCTTTATAAGAATTTGATGTGCGTGTTGCATCTTGCACCCCGTTTACATAAATGGTTTGTGTAGATGCGACATTGTCGAACACAAACGCGATGTGCCACCACTTACTGGCCGTGATCGATGTCACACCGGCGAGATTGTCTCCATAAAAACCCATATAAACCAAACCACTTCTTAACACCAGGTACATGCATTGATCGGTACATGTGGTACAAGCACACTGACCAAAGATCGCATTGTCTCCACTAGGTGTAGTCGTCGGATAGAGCCATGTTTGAACCGTGAAACTAGTACTAGCAAGATTCAAATAGGTTGCTACAACGATGCTCTGGGATGATGCAGCTACGAGTTTGATGGCAGAGCCATAGCCGGTGATACCACCCGAGATGTAGGTAGGATTATTCAGAGCAACCCCGTTATAGGTACCATAAAAATCATTTGTATTTCCATCGAAAGGCCAAAATATCTGTGTAGTAGATGCTGTAGAGAAAAGAAAATCATTTTAAGATTTCTTTCCAGTGACTGGAAAAAAAACATGCGGCAAACGTCATTCGATACACAAAAACTGAAGTATCGTTCAGACGTATCTCAAAACCATATTTCGTAGAGACCGACCTGCATTCACTCTCAGTTAATTCTGCTACTAATCTAGAGAAGTCAGTTTATGATTTATGCGTACTTGCGTGAGTTATACTGAATAAACCGAGTAATACGGGCACAAGAATCCCGACTATCACTACTAAAGCGCCAATAATACAGACTGTGACTATTTTGCATTTCGTTGTTTTCCAACAATCAAGACCGGCTTCTGAACTAAAATAGACATGGCAGAATATGAGAGTTTCGAATGAAAATAACTATCTACAGCCCCTACTTGTACGGTTTCTTTTTTGTTTTTATTTGTTTTAACCGATTAATATTCAAATTCACCTTTTGTGCAGGAGCGATATGTTGAATGTGGTTTTGTTTTGGAAGTTGATGAATCTAGACACAATCTGTCAGGTTGCACATAGTAGATTACAATAGTAAATTACTTACATATTGAGGCGTGGAATAAGGATAATTAGGAGGAAGGTGCATACCTTAGCAGATTCGAACAATGCCCAGTTTATAAAGTAGACCACTTAATTTCTGGTTTTCTTCTGTATGCCGCCCTATATATCCTTAACAGCGCAATTCATTAACAGGATAATGATATACTCGCTTTACTGATGAGTTGTGAATATTTTGATAATACACAAGTGTAACTAAAGAAATGTGAATTTCATATGGACTCTTATGCATCAAATGTTGATTTGTTTTACTTTTATAATTGTTTTCTTTTCTTCTGTTTGCTAAGCTATTAGTGTAACTGATGTACATTTTACTTTGTTTGCCGTCTATGATCCTTCGGAGTTTTATTCAATTAAAGACAATTCACACAATATTTTCATACGATAAATAATTGATCGTTACAATTTGTTTTATGCAATAAACGTAGCAGTTAAAACCAGAATTGGGCAAGTCCGAATCCTTAGTTCGAATGTTTTCCACTTATTCAATCCGAGTCCGAGTTCCTAACATTAAGGACCGAGTCTGAGACCATTTCAGATCCGATAATCTTTTAAATTCTTTTTTGATGATTGTGCTTTATTTTTATTTTTTTTCTATTCCATTTAATACATCAATCTTGTTGAAACAGAAAACGTTACTAAAGTAAACTTTTAATAATGTCAGTTGAGATAGATTTGGTTTTCTTAAAACGTGCTCTTTCGCGTCTAATCAAAAATCCTGATTGAGAAAAACTACGCTCAATGAATGCCGATGTAGCCGGAACGCAAAAGTTTTCTAGCTAATTTACTGAGACCTGAACAGATATTCCAAGAGATTACTTTGCATACCCGTCTCCTTCATAAAATTTTCGATTTCTTGTGAAACAGAAGTTGTTATTATTCCAGTTTTCACTCATTTTTGATGAAGAAAGATTAGTTAAATGTGGAAACAATTATTTTCTTTTTATTGAATTGCTAAAGAAAAAATTTAGTGTTCATTTATGTTAAAACTTGACTCGATGGGATTCGAGATACAAAAACGCAAGTTTGAGTCCGAGTCTTTCGAAAGAATCGCCAGTTCGAGTCCTCAAAAAAATCTTCCATTCCAGACTCGGACTCGTCCACCCCTGGTAAAGTCAATTTACATTCATCGATTTCGAAATATATTGAAACGCATGGCACCAAAAAGCAAAAAATTGGCAATATTGATTCTTTTACATACCAAATCCTGGTGTTATTCCCGCAGCATTGAAAAACTAGCTTTTTGACAGATTCTCTCTCACGATAAAAAAGCAAATACAGAAATACTATCAGTTACATCGGGGACAGAGACTAAACATTTCTGATCAAAATGAGACATCATTCAGCCCTGAATAATATTCTCAGTAAAAGTTATTTTAGTTTTGCGGGAACTCTGAAACATACACTAGCCACTAACGCCATCCTATCTCAAAAGTGATGTTCCTCTTTCGCCGCGTGCAGGAATTCGCGGTTATGATGCATGGGAGAAAGATAATTTTTTTCATATGGAGACAACACCTATAGCTAGAATTTGACAGAATCCGATTTTTAAATTATGCTTTCAATAATGAGGATTTCTAAGAAACCTTCTAAGGATTTTTTGAATTTAAAAGTTCTATTAAGTATCGTTAATCGGTAAATGACAAATTCAAAAATTGGGCTCTGTCAACCTGTACCTATAGATGTTGACTGCAAAACAAAAATTCACCGTTTTGATTTCCTTCAGTTAGGCTTTTTCTTACTTTATATAACTGAAACAAAGACAAAGAAACTTTAGAAACTGAGAGAAGTTCTCAATTACCTCTACTCACCTATACTTGAAACAAAAAGTCTCGAGCCAATTGTCAAAGTTCTCTCATAAGTAATTTTCGATCTTTTCTGACCGCCTATAGATTTCTTCTGTGAGTTCCGACTACTCAAATTTTATGAAAGGATCAGAAATTGAAAAAGGCATTGTTTCAATTTAAAGTGGAACTTAAACATGTTAATAATGTTGAAAACCCCAACTAACATTCATGCCAACAAAAGAATGCGTCGAAAATGGAGCCTAAAGATCGAGTAGCAAACATGTGTTGTCCCTTGAAACAGTGCTACTCAAAAGACCACGCAGGTTATTAATAAGCGAAGAATACAAATTAGAAAAGTTAAACCTGGTGTACTGACTGTCAATAATGCTGAAAATGATAGGGCTATACGTTTTATCAGTTACGCTTGTTTCAACTCATCCTTCAGCTATTTTAGAAATATTCAAAATCGCTACTGTATGAAATCGCAAGGATTAAGACGCCCATATCGCACGACTGAATAACTGCTGTGTTGCAGTAACAGAACACATCAATGGATTTTTGGACAGAACTGCATCAAGGCTTCTCGCAGCTGCAGAAAGATTTGCATCTTCGTAATCTTGCTTTTGATCAGTATTGTTCATGTTACAGAGTGACCGAAGAGGATGTCAGTTATGTCGTAAACACATAAGGAGCTCATACGTTTAGAAATGTGACTATTATAGGTCCCTCCTTGTCTACTAACGTCATATGGTCAGTATTATGTGTCATATTCTTTTATTCTCCTTACGTCATTACTCTTCTTTCCATATGTTTCTAGTGTGTTCAACTATATGTAAATTTTATGTATAAATAGCTGTGCTTTAGAGAGTTTAGCGTGTGTTAGGAAGTAATTAGGAAATAAAGTGAAGAAGATAGAATACTATTCAAGATTATATTTGGGAACATAACATTGGTGTACTAGCCGGCTTACTGTCAATCCAGTATGTATATTACAGCACGATTAGCTCTGAGGTCAATATTTCAGTACAATATTTCTGGGAATTTATTGAAACTTTGGAAACTTCACTTACATCTGAAGAATTAAAAAATTTATGTAAGAGCTGTTAGTGATTGTATTATTCAAACAAATTGTTTTGCCTAATGAATTGCTAATATATATATTTCTCTTCTTTTACCACTCTGCAATTCAAAACACGATATGGTATTTCCCATCTATTCTTCAACATAAACCTTAATATTGATTATTGATCCAAATACACACATCTGTTGTTGTACTTCTCTGTATTTGATAAGTAGTTAATAATCAAATATAAAAAATAATCAAACTACAGCTGTAACGGTTCTGTTTTATGTTATAGAGTTTATCTGACTTTGCATCATAAGCTTCATACTGCTTTGCCATAAAATCTTCAAGACTAATAAACAGAAAAGAAAAGTGAAAATATAAAAGCAAACACAAAAAGCAAGAAACGAGTAAAGGGAAAGGAGGAAGACGGATAAAGCCATTCTCTCGTCCACAGTACTTTGGAATAAAAATCATTTATTCGGAGTCAGCGCCAAATGTTGAACAAAACGGCCATATTTAATTCACTGAAAAAGCAACTTTCATTTTTTTTGAAATTTTTGGACAAGGATCTCCCCTTTGAACATCGAAAAACTTTTTATCTCGATTTTTTTTGAGAGATACATTTGCAATGCAGAATTTGATACTGTTCATGACATAGCTTTTTGGAATGAAGATGGTCATTTGAAGTATTTATAATGTGATATTCTGAAAGCTGGTACAGTCCTAAGTATAGCAAGCCGGTTTTGACGGCTAGTAAACCTGCTTGTGTGATGCCAGAACGATAATAGTGCAATGAGACCACTAATGCCGTCTATCCATAAGATCTTGTTTTCCTGGATCAAGGTCCAGTTCTTTCAGATTTCGACTCGATATTACTTGCTATACTCAGGACTGTACCAGCTTTCAGAATATCACCATCTTCCTTCCAAAAAGCTACTGAAAATTAAAACAGCTTGAAAAATCATGTATTTCATTTCGTAGTTTTCTTGCAACAGCCAAAACGATATGTCATAATTGAAAAATTACTTTGTAAGGTGGAAATTTTTAATAAGAATAATAGGACTAAAGTACGATATCTCATTTAAATTTTTTCCTCCAATACTTAACGAGCTGTAATCATTGAAAATTTTGTTGGAAGAAATAATCAGTAGAAAACTAACAGTTTTTGCCTTGGATTTCTCAATCTAGAGAGATCCTGAAACCTTGGCCAATCTATGATTTTACTTAGAATTTGAACCTTTATGGATCCATGTATTAAAACAGTTTTCAAAGGTTTCTACAAAACGTTTAACTCAAAGAGTACTTTTCAAAAAAGGCGTATTTTTATTTTGGCTATAAATACTCTAATTCGATAGAATTAGAATCTTTCGGACCTTTATATTTGACATAAATTCCGTTTTGGTAGTGCTTTTCGTTTGGCTGTCGCAAGAAAACTACGAAATGAAATACATGATTTTTCAAGCTTTTTTAATTTTCAGTGGCTTTTTGGAATGAAGATGGTCATTTGAAGTATTTATAATGTGATATTCTGAAAGCTGGTACAGTTCTGAGTATAGTAAGCCGGTTTCGACGGCTAGTAAATCTGCCTGTGTGATGCTAGAACGATAATGGTGCAATGAGGCCACTAATGCCGTCTATCAAAAAAATACGCTGATATCAAAAAACTATGTTGATATTTTATATCAGAAGTGTAAAAAGCAGATAAAAATTGGCTCATCGTGATACAACTTTCAGTTGCCTTTAAAGGTTTTTGATCAGCAACGAAATCCCACTTCTCGGACGGCTCTGCTTTAATGACTGGAAAAACGGTGATTCTTCTTTCGTCTTAGTCAGCCTTTTGTTTGCTTTGAAATACTTCATAAAAATCAACTTTCTCAGAAAAATGAAAGAAATTTGATTACAGTATTGTTCTTCTTTTGCCAAGCTATTGACGTAAAAGAAAGAAAAAGCATATACATTAGAAACTAAAAATGACTTCGAATTTTACTTTTGAATGAAAATATTAAGCGTTCGTAATTAGTTGATGTTTTAGTTGTGAGAAATGTCTTTTAATTTTTCTTCCCTTTCAGTTGGTGTAATATTCCATGACGATCATTTGATCAAATTTGGTCATGTGTTGCTTGTTCTTAATCATGCGTTCAGCAGCATGTGATGATGATTGTAGCGTCGTATACTAAACATAGTAAATCAGATCGATTTTTTTGCGGCCAGTTTAGAAAGAAACGATATTGTGTAACATAGGAAGAGAGTAGAACCAGATGTACTATTCAGAACCTTTTTTAGCCTTACTTTGAATTTTTTTAGAGCCTTTATCGGAGACTGAAACGGGTTAACCAAGCGTGACCCAAACCCGACTCGACCAGAACGTAAGTTGACCAGAACCCGATTCGACCCAAATCAATATCTTACATAAAAGAAGTATACACAAATGAAGTAACACATATGACAGATTTTTTTCCTTTATCTAGAACTCGATGAACTTTACAATTTTCTTCTTTCTTTCTTTTTTAAAAGATGTACGCATGTTTTAAAAAAAAGAACGTCACATCATTAACATGGATTGAAAAACAAAGGTGCATGTTTTAAAAAAACATGCGCAACATCTTTTAAAAAAGAAAAGAAAGAAGAAAATTGTAAAGTTCATCGAGTTCTAGATAAAGGAACGAAATCTGTCATGTGTTCTTAGTGTGTGTCAGTGGCGGCTCCAGAATTGTTTTTTGGTACGTGCGGTATACGATAAAAGTGCGAGATACGTGCGGTGGTCATAGCAACAAATTATTCTAAGAGAGATCTGCTGGGAAAAAACAGTTTTTTGGTTAAAATGTACGAGCAGCCGCTCGTACCGCTCGCGGCCTGGATCCACCACTGGTGTGTGTTACTTCAATTGTGTATACTTCTTTTATATATTGTTTGAAAATGACCGTAAAAGTCGAAATATATAATTAACACTGGAACACCCTATGACATAATTTGTCCCACAAAAAGTATTTTTTGCAGAATCTTTAATTCAGAACCATTTTTAACTAAAAAATTTTTAAAAAAGCAGTAACGGTCAAAATGACTGCTTTGGGCGTTCTAGGTCATGAAAATTTCCGGGCATTCTAGTGTTAAAGTAACGAATTTTTATTATGAAATTCTATAGAGCTACATGGCGAATACATGAACAGCTAGTAACTGACAAGCACAAGAGTTGTGACACATTAGTAAACTAAAATTCCTTGAAGCAGAAGGATTATAGGCGAGAATTGGCACCTGCTATAGCTTGACGCAGCAAATTAAGTTATAGTTATATATTATTTGAGATTTAGTATTATTCGGTATTTAAAATTTATATATCAAAACAAAAAATTGAAAACAGTGTATGGCTGCAATAGACACGATAAAGTGATCTTAACACTGCGATAACAAAAAAGAAATGACTATTAAAATTAAAAAGAAACATACACACGTGTGTACGATAGATTAATGACAAAAGAAGAGAACAACATAACCACGAGCACAACAGACATACAGGCGGTCTGTTCTTTTCTTTTTCTCGCTATGTGTGTTATATATAAGTTTAGAAACATAATATAAGGTATAACACAGAACAATCAAGATTCGCGCCGCGACGTTTTAAAACTCCTCTACTTAGACCACAACTCGGCAATAAAAATCGCGACTACGCAAATACTACTGTTTATATATCTGCGATTGTCTCGGCTCGACTCACCATATCGCGAATCGTACCGCGTTACATCGATAAGATAGTGATCGCGCTAAGAAATATTGACTTGGTTTTTTGAAAATTTATAACTTTTCAAGTTCTGTCGCGAAATCGCGACTCTATAGCGATCGCGCCGCGACATAGCGACAGTATAGCGAATCTTAGAAACAGACTTTTCTTAAAATAAGATTGGGCCAAGATCATGGCGCGAGTTTAAGAGCCCAGCGCGATCGTGATGGGAATACAAGATTCTTTAGCGATCGCGCCGGGCCTGAGGCGCGAAAGTTGACTTGAGAAGCTTTCGACGAGTAACACTCGGCATCATCAGGAGAACGAATGACAAAGAACACAGAAACTACACACTATTGTCATCGGCTCTTAATATCGGCAGAATTTTTACCAGGAGGAAACTCTAAAAGTAGAGCGATCTAGTCAAATCAGGAAATTCATATACCTGGACACTCAATGGAAGAATTTGCGCAAAGACTCTGTGTGCACATCGATATTCAAAATATTCCTTTTGACCAAACTGCACGTATAGACAATTTTTTAACTGGATGGCTGGGGAAATACACTACGATTGTTCTGGAAAAGACATGGATGGTATGCCGATGTTCTACTACTAGATGAGCGATAGCTTCCTTTAGTAAGTAACTTATCTCCTTTTATCTAATGCAAAGTGCATTTTCTTTCGTATGGATCATGTATGCAAAATCGTCTACAATCTAGAAATATCAAAATATATTTCTTACTATACACTTATTCATCTATCTATATATATAAAGAAGAAAGTTTGTTTGTATGTTTGTTTGTTTCTTCTCTATGCATTCAGTCCCTGTAAGAGCTAAAGCAGCCAAAATTTGCATGGCACACCCTTGGGTCCAGGGGAAGGTCAAGAGGGGGTCGG